>BKCP01006294.1:2404229-2451519 GCA_008636005.1 Striga asiatica
AAAAACAAAAAACAAAAAACAAATAAACAAATAAACCAATATTTAGTTTAAGTAATTGAAGGGATGGATAAAGAGGGGGGTCCTGAAAACCGAAGAGCGCGAATTTTACACTTGTCCGCTTACCCCAAACAATTCCCTCAAATTAGATTAGATTTCCCCAACTTTTGCTTTTTCTCCCTCTCTCTCTGTGTGTGTGTTTATGTGTATATATGTATGTATATCTGCGGCTGCGCAGGTTCGCCGTCCTCAAGTGACGCAATTCACATTCCCACCGGCCTTTGTAAGCTCCTTCATCACTTCGCTTGTGCCCTCGAATTTGTTTTCTAATTAATTGCTAAGTTTTGCTTTGTGCGCTAAATGATGTGATCAGCTGTTCAATTCTGCGGTAGGCTTAGGGATTTCATTTACACCCATTCCCCGGTGTACCCTTTTTACATTTTATTTCAACTGTTTGCTTGTTTCTGTTTCAATTTTGGTTCAATTTTTGAGAGAATTGAATAATTGGTGCGAGTAATGGTTGTGATAAAAAGTTTTTTGAAGCATTTTATTCCACTCTGACTGATTGTTAGGTATATTAGTAGGCTTGCGCAATGGATTCTTGTTGGGCTTTTAGATGAAGCCGTTGGTACAATGCAGTGGCTTCTGTTCTTGAAATCATAATATAAAAAGTTTCCGAATTCATGTTTCGTAGTTGTGGCAGTTTTATCTTGTTGGCTGGAGTCATCAGAAGATGATCTTCTGAATTGTGCCAAATAATGTTTTCAACTTTTAACAGAGTTATTTTAGTAATAGGTTTCGTGTGAGAGAATGGACTGTCATTTCAATGTGAATGGTTCTTACCCATTCTGTCGAAGGAGCTGAATTCCTCATCATTTTCATCTGTGTCCTTATAATTGATGAACTCTCTTGTAGCTTGTTTTAGTTTAGAATTTTTTCATAATTACTATATCTGATAAGCAGCATAATTCCTGAACAGAAATCACAATTGCTGGATTTTGCTTGTATGAAAGCCCAATGACGGTGTCAAAATCTATTGGAATGGCTGATAGTGAATGTGCTGCTGGTGAGATCGATAAGATTACTGGAACCAAAAGTTCCGTATCGGAGTTTGTAAATAGATCTCCCGGAAGCAATGCTAGGAGTGGTCACATTGTCTATGTTCGCCGAAAACCTGAAACAGATTCGAAAAAAACAGATTCCATGAAGTCTGACGGCCAGTGTGTGCCAGCTCAACAATCTACGGAGGTGAATAAATCCATGACTTGCGCTCCTGATGCCACACTTCTGCCTAGGGCTTCTTCACCGAATTCCTCATCCACGAGACGCTCGGTTTCTCCTTCTCCTGGAACCCCTGGTAATGCCAAATCAGCAGAAAGCGCTGAGCCTGAGTATGTCCATATCAACAGTTCAAATCCGTCATCTGAACCTTTGGGAAAAGCAAACGTTGTTGCGTCCTGGGAAGAACGATATCGCTGCTTGCAGAGTTTGTTGAAAACGTTGGATCAGTCGAACCAACAATATGTTCAGAGTATATGTCATTTCATTTTAATATTATCATTCTCATTTAATTCTTTCTATAATTTCTTTTCAAATACTGAGTTTCTTGTTGATGTTCAGTGCTTCGGTCGCTATCCTCCGTTGAGCTCAGCAGGCAAGCTGTTGAACTTGAAAAACGATCAATGAAGCTCTCTATGGAGGAAGGTATCGTCTTTATCATTATATGGAAACCTTTATGTTGTTTTTTTGATGTAAGTTGGTTCTGTTATACTACCTTCTGCATTATTGTTTGCTTCTTTTCTTTTTAAGGCTCATATGTGGATGAATGGCCTTAAGTAAACCTCCTACACATTGAGGTTTTCTTTTTGCTTTCTGTGTTTATGCATAGCTTTTTGAGTTCTGGATACGTTGCTTTTATGAATGAATAACTCCATTTGCATAAGGTTCTCATTTTCCCCACAACCACCAAAAAGGGAAAAATATAAGAAAAAGCTCTTTGGGGAAAATTGGCAGTGCTGTATGCTATCTATTCATAATGGAAGTTAGGTTGTCTTGCACTTTATAGCAGAGAAATTGTCTGATTCGGAAGTTCTCAATAAATTATAAACGAGATATTCATTGAACATTGGCATTGTGTGTGGCGATGGTCATCATCATCAGAAAAGCATTGATGATCTTGCAAACTTGTACCGTGACAAAATTATCATAAATGTGACTATTATTATATTCAATGTCCTTCCTCTGTCTTTCACGATTCCATGGATGCTATGTCACTCTTTTTCTTTGATTCTGAAATGGATATATGTCGTGTCTACAATGTCTGGCGTATCTTGTGTGATCATGCAAATTATAAAATTTTGGAAGGTGGGGTTGAGTTATGGCATGGTTTGCTGAACAGAAGGTAATTAAAATGATCTTTTTTTTTCCCCATTATCAGAACTTCTCATGTCTAGGGATGTTGTTACCATTTTTTACTGGTAAAGGAAAAAAATTAAATAAGAGAAAAGACCAGGATTTTCTTACCGAACTTGGAGTAATTCTCACACAGCATGCCCAAAGTAGATATGCTTATGGAACCGTATTATTATTTTCGAAATTTGATTATTACATGAGGTGATGCGATTCACTCTTAATTTTGTATCACTTGTTACTTTCCATTACGAATACCATCAAAATCTTTACTCACAATTTTGATGAAACAAAATAATGTATAATTCAGTTTGGTCTTGTCTTTGTTTGTGTTGATTTCAGCAAAAGAGATTGAACGAGCTGGCATGTTGGGCATGTTGGGTGAATGTGGAAAGAAGATTGTTTCTAAAGCTTCCTCTACTCAGCAAGATGAGTTACACAAGTAAGAAAAGCATTACAAAGGCTCTCATATGTTTATCAGAACCAATACAAATTCCAAACTGACGAGGTGCTTCTAGCAATCAGCATTGTGTACATGTTGTGATAAAATAATAATAATAATTATAAATAATGATGTACGGCTTCTCATAGGGGATGAAGGTCGTTCAAGTTATACACACCTTAGCAGGGTAGATTTTCAACTAGAACCAGTGCATTATTTATGTGTGTTATATTTTAACTGAACTACATGTATTGGTGAAGAAGATTCGATGCCAGCTGAACAGAATTACCCGACATTATATTAGTTTTTCTCAACCAAGTTTTCATTTCTTGACTGGAATACATGTGATGCTGTATATTTTCGAAATATAGTGGTTTCTTGTATATAAGTATGTACGAATTAATTAATCCCCGCACCTCAATTTTTTTTTTTTTTAAAGTACAAACTCTAAAGCGCGTTGGCTCGTATTACAAATTTACAACATACTTGTTCACCAGATAATTTGTCAACTGCCATTATTAGTTTCATTGAACCCGAAATATTTTTGTCTTTATAATAATAATAATAATAATAATTATAATCCAAGAATTTGACCGTATATACCAGTGAATAATACATAATTCCATAATGGATCTATTTTTGGTATATAATAATAGAGGTGTTATGTTATGAAGTCTACGGCACCTGCGTATTATTATTTCCATGAGTCAACATTATAGCAGTCGACAACGTCATCATGTAGATAATGGAGGTTTGACTTTGTTAACAGTATTAACGGGGTGCCATGTCAGTTGTCACATTATAAATCCACCTAAAAAAGAGGGTGATTGAATATGAATTTAACTTGTAAAATTTTAGTTTTTTTTTTAATTATAGATAAATTTAAAAAAATATGGTATGGTTAGTTGTTAGTGGATATATTAAAATAATATTTAAAATAAAATAATTAAAGTTGATTTGATATAAAGGTAGGAGAAAATGATTGTAAGTGATGGTTAGTTAAAATTATGTGAGTGGATGAATAGTGAATTAAAATTGATGTAAGGTGTAAGAATGATTAGTTGATATTATTTAATTGTATTGATAATATTGGAGATAGTGGGGTTGAGTTAAAATTTATTTAAATTTGAGTTTTGATTGGTTTTTTTACTGTACAATTTATAAACAATCGCCCTTTACTAATTTTGAAAATACGTTTAATTATTGTCTGACTCATCACCCCTTTTAGTCCATCACTGTTACACGTACGTTAAATCTATGTATGTGTGTGTTTGGTTCATGACATCACTTAATTTGGTTGACTAACATTTAATGAAATAAAATAAAATGCATACAAAAAAATTTTTTAGGTGCTATTTCATTAATGCTATTTTTTTTTTTTTGTTTTTTCGCTCTTTTTGAGAGGGGTTAATTATAACAAAAAATTTATATTGTTCTTTTTCATTAAAGTATAAAAATCTAACTAAGAATCATTAATATAATCATTTAATTATAAATGTGATACATACCATTACATAAAATTTTATTTTCATTAAAGTTTTCTATATATAATATTTATTTCTTTTTTGTAACTTGTGCATGTGCACATGACTAATACTAGTTGAATCTGAACTCAACACGATAATGATGACATCATAACTTGAGATTCCAAATTAAGATCCCTCTCGACCGATCTCTCTCCATTAATAATTGAATAAACTTCTGACAGATTAATTTGCAATTAAATATTATTAAATCTAATTAACTTTTTAATCTTCAATCCAAATACGTGCCCTATCAACTTAAGATATCTATATATATATATAATTACTAGCTGATGCATTTAATAAAACCTATTTTCATTTCCCTCCAAAAAGAGTTACATTTTTTTTAATTAATTACACCCTAATCTGTTAAAACCGTTACACCTTAATATACATATATATATATATATATATATATATATATATAGTTTATTTTTTAGATCAGTTACTAAATTAATTATAAATTTGGTAAGAAAATATTCAAATGTGTAACGGCTAATGTTGGAACTTAACGTTGATTGACACATTCAGAGCTGTAACCGCTATATTTGGTTGCATTGTTGGGAGAAAAATATGATTGACACATATTTTTTTTTTTCTAAAAATCAGATACACCAATAATTTTTTTTATTTATGTTAATTTTCTTAATATATGCCACAAATATATAAATTATTTTATTCATATTACTAATGTAAGCTTTGCATGGTTAAAATAAAATTTAAATCTCAATTAATGTTGAATGATAAAAATAACTTAAGAAAAAGTAATAATTTTTATATGATAGAAGTATATGTCTAATTAATAAATACAAACAGAAATATGTTTTATTTATGTGCTAATGCACATGATCAAATACTAGTCATATATAACACCACTGGCATAAAATATATAACACAAATTGTTATATGAGGCTATCTAAATGTTAGATAGCTCAACTCGTCATCTTTTTTTAAAAAGATGCATTTTGCACATTGTTTTTTAACTATGACATTTTATTTTGAAAGTATATGTTAGTTCAAAAGTATAATTGTTCATCATTACGCCTGTTATCCTCAGATATAATATTATAAAAAAATTATTTTTATAATATTTAAGTATTTGATTGCATATGAATTACTATATTGATTGCCTAAAAACAGAGACAACATTTAGCAAACACACCGCCACACATACATATACACATATGTATAATTATATGATCATCCTACAATAATGTGAGTGACCACTATTTAAATTCGAGATATAACTTTTCTAGTCATAGGGTTCGCATTTTGTATGCTTTGGCCAAGTTTCTAAATAATCGCTCCATCACCTATTTGCATAGACTTACGTGTCTTGTTGTACTTTCCAACGCAAATGATGTTTGCTCCCTCTCACGCCATATTTTGAACGAATTTATATAGAGATGTGCCCACGTACTAGTTATGTTTTTTTTTTTTTCTTAATATAAATGAATCAATTGCGGTTTAATTTAAAAAATCAATTTCGTGCCACATGGTCTCCAGCCATAAATGTAATTAATGAAAGTTTATTTTCATTTTCGATCATGTGCATTTACACAGATATAAATAAAATATTATAAATTATTTGTATGTATATAATACTAAAATTAAACATAGAGTATTATGAGTTAAATTTATGCATATAATATTAAATTATAAATCAGATAATGATATTATGTTTTAATATTTGATCATTGGTTAAAAAATAATACATAACGATTTGATTGCATATGAATCACTATATTGATTGCATAAATATAATAACTAATGTAATTTTTTGTAAATTTGAAGGATTATGACCAATTAATTAGCTAAAGAATATTAAATTTATTATAACAATTACTTATGCGATTTTAAGTAATTTTACTATGACATTAAAATATATTTTTTTAAACAGTCGCTTAATCAGATAAAAAAATATAATGTAAATAACTTGAACAAAAAGTTTTTACAATATAATTTTGTATGTTTATTTAACTTTCATATATCATTTAGTGTGAAATATAATTATTAATTTTAATAATAACTATTGTATGATACAATAAAAAATATAACTATTACTCAATTAACATAACAAATAACGATTTTGTGCTTTTGGTATGAAAAACTATAATGCCGATAATCTTAGTCAGAGCATGAAGGGTATAAATTTCTAAATATGATGGGATAAGGAAGTCTTTGCTACTGCATCAACATAAGACGTTTACGTATAGGAGGAGGAAGACCTTTCATGTGCCGATAGGCAAAGGAAAGGTGTCCTTATAAGAGTATTCCAACTTTTCCCCTCTATGTGAGAGCTCATCCGGATGGTACTTTCACACGAACATGGAGGAAAGGAGTTCAATTTCGCCTTCTGCCTAATAGGGTTTTCGAGTTTCATGCTGTAGGATTTTTTTCGATGGCCGAGAACCATTTCTTTATGCTTGAGCCTTTCCTGAGCCAAAGAGTGGTAATGAAGAAGATTTAGATCGCATAAATCGAACTGCAAACCCCCCCTTTTTCTTCTCTTCGTCCCGAGAACCCGAAAGGGATTCGTCAACAACTACAGCTCATACTCTGACAACGGAGTCAATGGTATCACTTATTCAATCCTTCAACATCTGCTTTAAAGAGCTAAGCCCGGGTATGGATGGGCCACTACACCTTTCTTCTACACAAATTCTGACTTCGCCGAGTCTATCGCCAATTCTACACAATTTCATTCTTTCGCAATCTTCTCGTTTGACTGTGAAAAGCCCCAAAATGGATGTCGTTGAGGTACCAACAACATTGATTACACCAGCTGGCTTTCATAGGCACTAGGTTTAGAGGTAAAGGCAGGGTTCCCAAAATTTGGTACAATCGCAATAGCCCCCAGAAGCAGAGCATCAGGCGGCAGCTAATTTATTAGGTTTTATTAAATTTTTTGCTAGCAATTATATATATATATATATATATATATATATATATATATATATATATATATATATATATATATATATATATATATATATATATATATATATATATATATATATATATATATATATATATATATATATATATATATATATATATATATATATATATATATATATATATATATATATATATATATATATATATATATATATATATATATATATATATATATATATATATATATATATATATATATATATATATATATATATATATATATATATATATATATATATATATATATATATATATATATATATATATATATATATATATATATATATATATATATATATATATATATATATATATATATATATATATATATATATATATATATATATATATATATATATATATATATATATATATTACGTTTTATTTATGCCATGCCATATGTTATAAATCCATACCAGTACATACTTGTGCGATGCCCGGGACAATTAAAGATATTAAATAAGTATTCCCAATTTCTGTCCGTTTAAGTCTAAAAAACAATAGAGTTATCATCTATTTTTCACATTTTTAATCAGCGTTAGGTCTAGAACACAATAGGGTTATAATCTATTTTTTCACCTCTTTTAATCAACGTTGTTTTTTAGCCAGAACATTAAATATGAGCATGTTAGTGCTAACTTGTGAAATAATTAATATATTTTTTCATGACTAACTCATTTATTCTAATATAAATTTGATCTTAGTATATATATTTATTCGTTGATATACGAGAAAATAACAGTTTTTTACTTATTCATTTTCACCATATAATATTTAATTATTATTTTGTTATAAATTTTAATGTCACATAATGTCATAATTATTTATAAAAGTTATAGAAGTTGTACATCTTTTTTTTTTATTTATTTTATGTAATAAAAAATATTTAATGCACGTTAGTATTATTTATTTATGTAATAAATTTAAAATATGTAAATAAATTTAAAATTAAATAGTGTATAAATATTTTACAAAATATACGCACATGTTTTCTTAGAATTTAATTTGTATACTAATTAATAACTTTGATTTAGCAAATTCTAAAAACTCAATCCCTTCTATAATCAATATTTTTCTAATTTGCATTATAAGGATTTATATTTTATTTATCATATTCTGCAATGAAAATATAATTTCATTATAGAAAGAAATCAAAATAAAAAAAATAATTAAAAAAATAATCATGGTTGCCAATAATATACACATAAATTCTAAAGAACAATTAATATATTTTAATTTAAATTTGTGACCATTAGTAAAATTATTTAATGTATCTAGTCATTATCTCTTAAATGGTGAATTATATTAATTGAAGAATAATTTATTTTTATAATATAACAAAATAAAGCTTAAGAAAAAATTATATTGGCAAAGATTAATTCACCAACTTGATTTCGCCTGATTAATTGAAAGAAAAAATTCTACCTAACCTGTTACGATTTTCTATAAATATTTTTGAATAAAAAGTGAATATTTGTGAAAAAATTTTAATATTATGGCTAGAACTTAAAATATGTTGTAATATTTATCTTGATCAAAATATTATCAACATGAATCACGAAAAATCAATATTGTAATTTATTATGATGAATATCAATGAAATTATTGCACATATTAATAAAAATTATTGAAGGAAATAATATTTTTTACTATATTTGAAGCAATTAGTTATATATTTAAAAAGTTTTCAAAAAAAGGTATGCAATACCAGAATTTATTACTACTATTTTTAGTAAATAGTTATTTTTATTATATATAACTAGGGATTGGTTCCAATGCATCCTATTATTTAAAGTGAGGATGTGAGACTCATTTTTAGCGACAAGATTTGGTACATCATGTGTGGCCAAGATTTACTCTTCTCTTTTTATTATTTTAATTATTTAAATATTATTTTGACCCGTTGACTCCGGTGTTGACCGTTGACTTCCGGCGTTGAACGTTGACTTTCGGCGTTGACCGTTGACTACTAACCTTTCAACTAGGTTACTTTGTAGTTGGTAGGCTAATTCTCTGTAGTTGTTAGGTTTTTTTTTTTTCAAAATAAGTTAAATTTGTCCAGGAATTTCGAGCTATTCAAAATACGGGGGTTTTACATTAAATCAATGAATTATATATTTAAACGCGATTGTAGTTTCTTTCCACTTTTCTTTTTAGATTATTATGCCTCTTGTCTTTCTTGCATTTATTTTTTACTATTTGATTATATAGCCTATATATATATATATATATATATATATAGATATTATAAATCCATTTTTCTTCAACTCTTCGTTTTCTTTTGATTGTTCTTTCAATCTTCTTAAATAAACTTAAAACCAGTTGATCATGTGAAATGCAACTAGTTGTAGTGACTTATTATTGATTGGAATCATGTAATAATCAAGCCTAGCAATGAATCTGATAATTTATTTTCTCAAAAGTACATGACAAAAAGGAGACGATTTCTTATTCTTGAGTGATGATATTATCATGCCCAGTGATGATATTCTTGAGTGATCATATTGTACATGTCAAAAAGGAGACGATTTCATAATCAAGACGATTTCTGAAGCTTCAGCTCGTAGATCTATTCAGCTCACTTCTTTCTACAATATCTTCCCAGAACTCGTCTCCCCAAATGTTTCAGCAAGCAGCAGCCAGTTACCAATAAACTCAGAAAAGAAGACTGATCATCAGATGAGCACTCAGCTCCCTGCAGCTAACACAACCAATTTGCAAAGTCGTTTGAAATCACCTTCTTCGTCTGGCAGCCACAAGGCTATTTTCAGTACAGATGACCACAATGTGGATACGACTGATGTGTCGGGTGGTTTCAAAGTGAAAGCTGCTTTTGGGGAAGAGAAGATACGCTTCAGCATGCAGCCGCACTGGAGTTTCCAACGACTGCTGCAGGAGGTACTGAGGCGCTTTAACGTGGACAACAGTGCTAGAATTGATCTGAAGTATTTAGATGACCTAGAGTGGGTGCTCTTGACTTGTGATGCTGATCTGGAAGAGTGTATAGACATACACAAATACACAGGTCCTGCAAGAGTCTGACAATTAAATTATCCCTCAGTAATCACGCCTCCTATCATCCCGGTCTTGGAAGTTCATTTGGTAGTAATAATTAAATCAAGCTAGGAAATAATTAAATCACTTCCAGCAGAAGAAAGACATAGCTTCTACCTGACAATGATCGTCTCTTTCAATGCTAGTCACAATAATCTGGTGCAGCTATAGAGATATTTAACCTACCCCACATATAAATCATTGGGTGAGGAATGTTAAAACCAAGTCACTACTCATGGTTACCACTGCACTTTGCTGCCTCAATCTGTCAAAAACAATGGAAATAATTTCTCCAAAAGATTAGCTAACAGCTATATAAATATCGTACATGGAACAAATACAAAAAAGATACATTAATGAAATCTTACCCAATGATGATTATCGTTTGTTTGCACTATCTCATATCTCCATAACTGCTCTCTGCCTGGACTGCAGGAACCAAATTGGGTTTTTCTACATTGCATATACAAAGCTCAACAACCCTGGGCCCAGCTCTCTTCTGGCCCAAAACATTGGTCCTAGAAGAAAAAAAGACCATGCACTTGTTATTTCCTTGATGTTCTCAACATAATGTAGCTGCATCGGTTCTTAAAAATCTAATTATGTTCTCTCTTTGAGAGATCCATAAGTGGAGAATACATAGTGGATAGATTCGTAACCTTCCCATATGAAAGAAACCAACCAGAAGCCAATTTTCAGTCTATTACTGAGAACACAGACTTGGAGCAGTTAAGAAGCTCAAACAATAGTATCCCAGTCATCGAGAAAGTGTTTTTTCTGGTCTTCAAATGATAAATTACCCTGACCCCATCCTTTCTGCACTCGCTTCAGAGTTTTCATGGCTATGGCACTCCCATCATCTCTGTGAGAATTGGGCAGAGGAAAATGGTATATCAAGATGCTAAAAGAATTACATGAAACAGTGAAGATAGCTACCAGGTAAATTAGACAACATATAAGCCAAATGACTGAATAAACGGATTTTGAATTGTTAAAAAAAAAAAAAAAAAAAAAAAGGATGAGCAATAATTCATTCAGCCACTTAAAGTTTAACTATCTACCTGTGCAGAATGGTTCGCCAATCACTGCCACCATCTTTGTTTTGTCTGCCATTATTGCCTAACTTTTTGTCATCTCCATGAACCTTATATTCTGTCTGAATATCTGAACTCAGCGCCAGCATTCGTTCTGTCAGTTCATTCATCTCATGTTTGTTTCCCCTTGTACCCAAATAATCAATCACGGGCATGAATACAGCGGGATCAAATTTACAACCTCTCAAAATCAACTTCTTAAGGATATCACGAGCGTCATCAAAATTTTCTTCACCGCATAGTTTGTTAATGAGATCTTTGTAACAAAAACTGCTCAAATCAAAACATCTGTCCAGTGCAGCTTCAAACAATTGCTTAGCTTCCAGTATTTCCCCTCCAGCAACCAGTTCGTTGAACATTAAACAATAAAGTACTTCCTCATGACCATATACACTGATGGCAATCTCAAACACATCCTTTGCTGGTCTGAACTCCCCAGTCCTGCAGAAGATTTTAATTAACAACTTGAAGCAGTATATATTTGGTGTTATACCCCTTTGTAACATATCATCGAAAAGAAAAGCTGCTTCTTCACTTCTTTCTCCCTCACATAGAGACTTAAGAACAATGCTGTAAGTATACACATTTGGAGAAACACCACTGTCTTTCATCTCGTCCATCACGCCAATCATTTCAAAAATTTGATTAGTACTGCCCAATCCATATATCAAACTATTGTAAGTCTGTAAGGTCTTATTGCAACCTTTCTTCTCCATGTCTTTAAGAACCTGAAAGGCTGATGATATCTTTCCCCTCTTACACAAGTTGTATAAGAAGATATCATATATAGTTGAATCAGGGTACAAGTTTCTCCCCAGCATCTCAACAAATTTCTTTTTTGCTTCCTCAAGGCGTCCGTCCTTGCATAGCCCATTTATAACTGTCGAATATGTAATCAAGTCAGGCAAGCATCTCTTCCTATTCTCATCCACCAGACCAATGTACATGTTCCCCAAATTGCCAAGAGCAGCACTTCCATGAGTCCACATTTCACTTGCAATTTCAACTGCTTTATCAAGCTTTCCACTTCTACATAAACCATCAACCACAATATTGCAGCTAACAGTATCCAATCCTTGGCCTCTTTCGTTCATCTTTTGCATTAACCTCTCTGCCTCTGCTATATTGCCTTCTCTCCACAGGCTGTGGAGTAATACATTACATGTATAAATATTTGGGAAACATCGATCTCTAATCATCTCATTTAAGATTTTATTGGCCTCAACTTTCTTTCCTTTCCTGCAATACTCTTGGAGCAGCGTGCTATACGTGAACACATCTGGTGAAACTCCAGCACTTCTCATCAACCTAACAACTTTCTTTGCATCTACCAGCATGTTATTTTTGCATAATCCATCAATCAAAATGTTATACGAGTATGCATTAGGCTGCACTCCAAAGTCGGCCATATCTGTTAAGACTGTGTGCGCCTCCAAAAGTTTTCCATTCCTCACTAAACCCAACAACCATATGTTATAACTCTCCACAGTTGAGAACATACTATCTCTTTTCATAGCCAGTACCAAAGTGTTTGCTTCTTCAAACATACCCTCCCTGCAAAATCCTTCCAGCATCAAGTTACATGTCACAACATTAGGCTCTGGCAGCTCCTCATCCATTTGCATGTCTCTATATATTCTAGAAGCTTCCAAGATCTTCCCAGATTTACAAAGAGCAGAAATCCTTGTGTTAAAGGTAACAACATTTGGAGCAAGGCCATCCTCTCTCATCCACTCCACCAGTCTCTCTGCCTCGTCATTTTTTCCCTCCTCACAAAAGCTCGCAATAAATGTATTGTATATTACAATATTAGGGACAAAACCCATGTTCCTCATTAAATCCAGAAGCTCCAAACCTTCAAAAGCAAGCCCATATCTACAGTAACCACGTGCCAAGAGTCCGAAACTGAACTCATTGGGCTCACAACCCTTGTCGCGCATTCTATCGAACAACTGTCGGGCATCCTCCAACCGCCCGGAATCACACAACCCAGATATCAGAAGGTTGAGAGTATAAGTTTCGGGCTTCACCTTGGAAAAGATCATGTCTTTATACAGCCAAGTTACGAAGTTGGGACAGTTTTCTTTAAGAGAGATTTGGACGAGCAAATTGTACAAGGTAACTGACGGCGGGGCACTAGGGAAACTAGTTCGGATCGCTTGAAAATGAGAAATGGCCTTGTGAACATGACCGGCCTTGGCCAACATATTAACAATTGAATACAAAGGCTTAAGCGTGGGCGTCGGGGTACGGAGGAGATGGTGGTGGAGAGTGTCAATCTCGGGGAACATTTTGGCGCGAATGAGGATTGGGACGATGAGGGAAAGGGAGGAAAAATGGTCACTAGTGTTGGCGTCGAGGAGAGTGCGCTTAAAGAGCAGCCATGCGAGTTGGGGATTATCGGAGTTTCTGACCAGAGCTTTGCCCAGCAATTTGGCTTGATCCATCGTCCAACTAAAGTACAGCTCTGAGTTTTGAAATGGAGCCAAAGCAACGACGTCTTAATCTGGACTTTCCTTGGTTTTTTCTTCAAGCCTGAAGAAAACACAATTCGTTCTCCGGCGAAAGCGTACCAGCTAGTGCCGGGAAACCACTATGCAAAAATTTGTTCCTGTAAAATAATTAATATAATAATAATAAAAAAAAACCTTGAAGTTTATTTTATTCGGCATTTCATAATTGTTTTGGTTTAAAATTGGTGCTTTATTATGCGAAATATCATGATATAGTTTATATGTCATTTCCATTGGGAAATTGCATGACAGGACCATTTTTTAACACTGTCAAATCAAGGTCTAGTTTTAATCGATTCTTCTTAACTAACTGAGTCTCAATTAGGCCTTAATTTGATATAATCTATATCTATATCTATGTAATGGACCAATTTTTATTGTCATAATTGTCATGATTTTGGGTGGGAAAATTTTTCGTCTACATTTGGCATTTAATTAATCTATACTTATATTAAAAGGTATTCCATTTACCAGATTTAGTATAAAGAAAAGTCAAAGGTAATTAATGTTTGCTGGAAATAGAATGACATTAATTACAGATTAGTGTTGGTATTTATAGCTTGACATTAAAGATTTGTTATGGGATAAAAATCAGAACCGATTTTTTTACCTTTGCTGGAAAAGTCAAATGTAAGTATAGATTTGTTTTATTCCATAACATCGGTTTAGTTAAAAAAATCTCATAAAATCGGTTTAATGTCAAGCCTATAAATAAAGATTTAATCGATTTTAATAAAACAGATTTAATCGGTTTTAATAATTGCATAGAATTTCAAAGTTGTTATTTATTGTAAAAAAATTAAATTCTAAAAAAAAATATTTATGTATATTTTGTAAAATGTTTGTACAAAATGTTTCATTAAATTTATTTACATAATTTATATTAATTACATTAATAAATAATATGAACATACATTAAATATTTTAATTACATAAAACAAAAAGAAGAAGAAGATTACATCTATAACTTATAATAATAGTGACATTATACTACAATAAATTTTATAATGAAATAATATAAGTATTATACGAGGAACAAGATTACGTAAAATTGTTATTTTTCTTATATCAATGAATAAATATAAATAATGAAATTAAATTTATATTATTATAAACATGTGAGCGAGGTAATATATTAATTAATTTACGGGCTAACGCTACCAGACTCAGGTTTAATGTTCCGACAAAAAAAATAACGTTGATGAAAAAGATGTAAAAAATAGATAATCAAACTCTATTATTTTTTAGGCCTGAACGGACAAGCCCTATGGTCCACTCATTTAATATCTCCCGTGAATCGCACGAGCTACTTAACGGACAAGTTCTGTGGAAATAACTCATTAATACTTATGTCCCGTGCATCGCACGGGCTACGTGCTAGTATTTATTAATTAGCAAATTTTATGCATGAAAAACATAATTAATTTTCATACATTCGATGACTATTACTCATTAACTACAAATTAACTTACATTGAAATTTTGACTATAAATTTATTAGATATATTTTCAACAAGATTTTATATTAATTTAATAGTAATTTATTGACACAATACAAAAATTTATTACGGAAATTGATTTGATTAAATATATTATCATTTATGGTTGTATGTCATGGACACAAGTGTTGAAAAGCTTGAAACTGAAGAAAATGGAGGATTTACTGATAAAGGAAGGATCTTGCAAATGGAGATGGAGAAAGGAATTAAGGGTTCCGGCGAGTTTGAGGAAAATGAAGACCAAGAGGCATCGATTGTGTTGACTTAGGATAAGTGATTTATTTCATTTGGGTTTTGGCAGTAATGGACATTTGTGGTCACTATTATTATTTAGACCATTTGTTACTTATTTGGGCTTTTGTAGTATTTGGCCCATGCTTTGTTATTTTTGGTTGGGACCCATTAGTTGTATTTAAGGCGTGATGAATGAAGGGAATGAAGTAAGCAACAATATTCTGTTACATTTCTCCCTCACTCTATATCTATTTTCTTCCTTGTATCTATCTCCTTCCTCATCTAAACTCTTACAGTAATTCTAAGGAAAAATACCCAAAATATAGAAATAGTTACATCTAAATTGTAACAATTGGTATCAGAGCCAGCGATTTTGCCATGGCTGAAGCTACTCGTTTCAAGGACCTGCAAGAAGCACAAAGGAAGAACGATCAGAACTTACAAACTGAGGCATTAAAACGAGAAGCAACCGAAATGAAACTTCAAGAGCAGATCTCAAATCTGGGCTCAAAAATGAAGGGTTTAAGCTCGGAAATGAAGGGTTTAGGCTCAGAGTTGCAGGGACAAGTGCAAAACATGTGTGGTAAGTATGACAATCTATCAAACACCTTAGCTGCAATTCAGTTACAGCTCCTTAATCTTGAGAAAAACAAAGGGCAGGGCAGTGAATCCCTTTTTGGTCCCTACCCTGGTTCTAAATCTGAGGGATCTTTTCAACAAACACACACACCCCGACCTAAATTACAGTGGGAACAACAACAACAAAATCCTCACATGATCAGCCCATTACCAAAGGTTGAATTCCCACATTTTGATGGAACTGGACCCAGAGCTTGGATATTAAAGTGCAACGGTTATTTCAAAATCATTCCAAACATTCCTGATCAACAGAAAATAACCTTAGCATCCATGCACTTTGAAGGCAAGGCAGCTCAATGGTTTCAGAGTTTTAACAGTAAATGTGAGGATATTACATGGGCCCAATTCATTGAAATCATTTCAGCCAGGTTTGAAGAGTTGAAAGAGGCTAAAATAATTGGAGAATTCAACAAATTAAGGCACACAGGGTCTTACTTAGATTATGTGGAAAAGTTTGAAGAGCTTAGAGCTTGCATGTTGTGCATGAGTCAGGGCTACACAAAAGACTACTTCATTGCAAGTTTTGTTAGTGGATTGTCTGAGGAATTACAGTCATTCATAAACATGTTTGAGCCACAAACACTCCAACAAACTATAGAACTTGGCAAGAAACAGCTCATCACCCTTGAAGCTATCACAAAAAAACTCAAAAACCCTACCAAAATCACCCCAAATACCTACCAACTTCCCAGAAAAATGGATACTCCAAACACCAGTTTCCCTCCTAACAAATTCAACCCTACTTTCAAAAGCCCAGTTAAGCTACTCACAGCCTCAGAAATGGCAGCCAGAAGGGAAAGAGGTCTGTGTTATAACTGTGATGAGCAATTCACCTATGGGCACAGATGTAAGCATAGGTTGAATTACATGACCATGACAGAAGAGGAGGAACTTAATTATCTAAATTCCTCAATTCAGATTGAAGAAGTGACAAGCTACTCTGAACCCATTGAAGAAGTACAAATGTCCTTAAACTCCATTTCAGGGGAGGATGGCCTCACAACCATGAGGGTGTTTGGTACTACACAGGGGCACAAACTACACTTACTCATTGACTCAGGGAGTACCCTCAGTTTCATTCAAGCTAGTACAGCCAAAACATTGGGACTCAACTTGTCATCTGCAAAACCACTGAGGGTGAAGGTTGCAAATGGGCAGAACATGATAAGCTCACACATTGTGGAAGGGTTTCAGTGGTCTATGCAAGGGCATAATTTCAATTATTCCCTAAGAGTCTTGGATAATGTGGGGTGTGATGTGATATTGGGAGGGGATTGGCTCAAGAGTTGTACTCCCATTGAGCTAGACTATGAAAAGATGAGCTTCACTGTTACTTTAAAAGGGAAAAGAGTCAAGGTTCAAGCATTAAAATCAGAGGCAACCTGCAAATTTATTTCAGGCCCATCACTATACAAACTCTTGCATGAGGATGTTAGTAACTCAATTGAAGAAGTATATTGGGTGGCTGTCAACAAGCCTGATCAAATCAATGAAGACAGTGAGCTTGAAAATATTCTACAGGAGTATGAGGATGTATTCCTTGAACCAAAAGGATTACCCCCTAGCAGGGGTATTGAACACCAAATCACTCTCAAACCTGATAGCTCGCCAAAGCATCAATTCCCTTACAGAACTTCTCACAATCAAAAAGAAGAAATAGAAAAGATTGTCAAGGAAATGCTGGAATCTGGGATTATACAGGAGAGTAGGAGTCCTTTTGCTTCTCCTGTGATATTGGTAAAGAAAAATGATGCTACCTGGAGGTTGTGTGTAGACTACAGATATCTTAATGGGTTGACTGTGAAACATGACTACCCAATTCCAGTCATAGATGAACTTTTGGATGAATTGCAAGGAGCCAGATATTTTTCTAAAATTGACTTGAGGTCAGGCTACTTCCAAATTCTAATGAACAAGGAACATAGCTATCTGACAGCATTTAGGACACACAATGGTCATTATGAATTTCTTGTCATGCCATTTGGCCTTTGCAATGCCCCTGCCACCTTTCAATCACTGATGAACAGGGTTTTCAGACAATTATTGAGGAAGACTGTCTTAGTTTTCTTTGATGACATACTTATTTACAGCCAGAGTTGGAAGGAACACTTAACACACCTAGAACAGGTGTTACTCATACTCAGGCAGCATCAACTCTATGCCAAAAAAAGCAAATGTCACTTTGGGCAAACTC
Source organism: Striga asiatica (assembly GCA_008636005.1). Lineage (NCBI taxonomy): Eukaryota > Viridiplantae > Streptophyta > Magnoliopsida > Lamiales > Orobanchaceae > Striga > Striga asiatica. Next base: position 2,422,788 of record BKCP01006294.1, read on the forward strand.
AAATTGAGTATCTAGGGCATATCATATCCTATACAGGGGTTTCTACTGATCCACAGAAAATTGAGGGCATGGTTAAATGGCCAACTCCTACCAACCTCAAACAACTAAGGGGTTTTCTGGGCCTCACAGGTTATTACAGGAAATTCATAAAAGGGTATGGAATGATTAGCAGACCTTTGACAGAGTTATTAAAAAAGGATCAGTTTAAATGGGGAAAGGAACCAGAAGAAGCTTTTCAGAAACTAAAGGATGCCATGGTGATGGCACCTGTCTTGGCTTTACCAGACTACTCAAAACCTTTTGTGCTGGAGACTGATGCTAGTGGAAAGGGAGTGGGTGCTGTACTCATGCAACAAGGAAAACCAATTGCATACATGAGTAAAATGTTGTGTCCCAAAAATCAGGCTCTTTCTGTCTATGAAAGAGAGTTCCTTGCTGTTCTTATGGCAGTTCAGAAATGGAGGTATTACTTACAAGGACATAAATTTTTCATTAAGACAGATCAGCAGGCACTCAAATACCTGTTAGACCAAAAGGTGGTTTCCCCAATCCAACAGAAGTGGATAACCAAGCTGTTGGGGCTAGACTATGAAATTTTGTATAAAAAGGGAACTGAGAATAAGGCTGCAGATGCCCTATCAAGGAGAGGAGAAGAGGATCCAATTTGTATGGCTGTTTCCACCTTGGTTCCTGTGTGGGTGCAAGAGGTACAAGACAGCTACCAACAAGATCCCTATTTTACCAAAATTCTAACAGCCAACACTATCAAGGGGGATTCTTATCCTGATTTCACTATTCTGAATGGAATAATCAGGTATAGGGGCAGACTTTGCATTGGCAACAAAGAGGAACTAAGGCATACCATACTTACAACAATGCATAGTTCTTCATATGGTGGTCATTCTGGAATTTTTGGGACTTACATGAGATTAAAAGGGGTTTTCTATTGGCCCAACATGAAGGCAGATGTTACTAAATGGGTGCAGAGTTGTGATGTGTGCAAAATCAGTAAGGCTGACAAAAGTCCCTACTCAGGACTACTACAGCCTTTGCCTATACCAGACCAAGCATGGACACACATTGCCATGGACTTCATTGAAGGGCTTCCTAAATCTGGGGGGAAAGATGTTATATGGGTGATCATTGATAGATTTACTAAATATGCACACTTTATCTCATTGACTCACCCATTCACTGCTCCTACATTTGCTAAAATTTTCATGGACACTATCTACAAACTTCATGGGTTACCAGTGAGCATAGTGTCAGACAGAGACAAAATATTCACTAGTACCTTCTGGAAGGAGTTGTTCAAATTGCTAGGGGTGAAGTTGACCCTTTCGTCTGCTTACCATCCACAGACAGATGGGCAATCCGAAAGACTCAATCAGTGCCTAGAGAACTATCTGAGATGTATGGTGCACTCCACACCTCGACAGTGGATTAAGTGGTTGTCCTTGGCTGAGTATTGGTATAACACCAACTACCACACCAGCCTCAAAACCACTCCTTTTCAAGTACTTTATGGCTACACACCACCAAATTTTTCTATGGGGCCCTACTTGGATACTATGCGAACAGAGGCTAAAGAACTTATACAACAAAGGCTCACCATGACACATCAACTCAAAGAAAACCTCATTCAAGCTCAAGCGAGGATGAAATTATTTGCAGATAGAAAGCGAGAAGAAAAACAATTTGCGGTGGGAGAACAAGTATTCTTAAAACTCCAGCCTTTCCGGCAAAATTCGGTGGTTCTCAGGCAAAATGCCAAACTCACAGCACGTTATTATGGCCCTTTCACCATACTAGAGAAAATAGGAGAGGTTGCTTACCGGCTTGAGTTACCTGAGGGAGCCCGTGTTCACCCAGTCTTCCATGTCTCTCTTCTGAAACGCCGTGTTCCACCTTTCACCGGAGTTGTTCCGCGAGTTCCTGATATAACAGATGAAGATGACCCCAAAATCGCACCTTTAGAACAAACAGATAAAGGAATGGTTCTGAGAAATGGAAAGAAGGTTACCCGAGTATCGGCGATGGTGGATTTTCCGGTGACTGCCATTAGGACCGAGGGATCTGAATCTCTCCTCGATGGCCATCATCAAATCCCAGATCCTTGCGGACAAGGATCTAAATTTGCGGGGGGTATTGTCATGGACACAAGTGTTGAAAAGCTTGAAACTGAAGAAAATGGAGGATTTACTGATAAAGGAAGGATCTTGCAAATGGAGATGGAGAAAGGAATTAAGGGTTCCGGCGAGTTTGAGGAAAATGAAGACCAAGAGGCATCGATTGTGTTGACTTAGGATAAGTGATTTATTTCATTTGGGTTTTGGCAGTAATTGACATTTGTGGTCACTATTATTATTTAGACCATTTGTTACTTATTTGGGCTTTTGTAGTATTTGGCCCATGCTTTGTTATTTTTGGTTGGGACCCATTAGTTGTATTTAAGGCGTGATGAATGAAGGGAATGAAGTAAGCAACAATATTCTGTTACATTTCTCCCTCACTCTATATCTATTTTCTTCCTTGTATCTATCTCCTTCCTCATCTAAACTCTTACAGTAATTCTAAGGAAAAATACCCAAAATATAGAAATAGTTACATCTAAATTGTAACATTGTAGGTATTAATTGAATTAACTATATTCACTATTCAGTATTACTTAAAATATTTAATAAAATAATCAGAATAACAATGTTTAAATCATAATAAATTAATAAATAATTTAAAATATTAATAAAAGTTTCTAAAATGTAGTCAGTTTAACTATAAAAAGGTACATCCCCGTTGAATATGCAGTGATAATACTATTAAAAATTTAGATAATATACTAATAAAAATAAAATTTGATGGTTAGGTGCAATTCAGAATTATAAATTTCACCTTTGAAGTATATATATGTACATCAAAAAACTATTCAAATTTAAAAATATATATTTTTTTCTTATATACTATTTTATAAATAAAAAATAAGTTAATAAAAAAACAATGTATAATAATTTAAATTATTGCACTTGCTAATTGTGGAAATATATAATGTATTTAAATATTCGAATAGATACTATGCAACTCATTATATAATAGGTTGAAAAATGAATTAAAGAATAAATATAAATAAAAGATAAAAACATGAAAATAAAATATTTAACTATAAAAAATGTGTGTGTTGCATAAGGATTAAAGTTACTAAAAATTAAAATTTTTATCAAAGTTTTTAACAAATTTAATGCACTTAATAATTATAGCAGAAGATAAATATTATGGGTTAAACGTTGGTCAATTATCAAACAATGTACAAATTATGAATTGTTAAAAAAACTATAAGACTATGATAAACTACATATTTATAAGTACATACAAGTAATTTGTATGCAAATATTATATGATCTTATACATTTATAATATTTTATAAACTTATAAATAATAAAATTTTATATATTAAATAGTTAAAACTACCAAAAAAAATATATATATAAAAATATAAATTAACAATAATAGTAAATAAATAAATGTCATATTATTACTGAATAGAATATTGTGGAGAACATAATTTCATATTGTCTTATATAACATTATAATATTTAAACAAAAAATATTTTTTGTATTGCACCCGTGCATTGCACGAATATCAATACTAGTATCAAAATGAACAAATTTCCCCATTTGGGGAATGGTTTTATCTTTATTTCTATTGGTAATAGATTCATTACAAAAAAATGCTCATCGTAAATTGAATAAGTTCATTTGTACGCCACAATTCAGTCTCTCGAATTTCATACATGATACATCAACACATGGATAAAGTAAGGGATATAATTTTGAAATGTCATAATATCTAATAATTAAAAGGATTTCTGTATTGATCAATACTCGGTTGTACAATTCTTTCAAACGTCACATAATAAGCATCTAAAGTCTAAACTACAAAATCTTCCCCCTACGTCTCAAAGTTGCCCATTTTTTCCTTTACANAAAAACCGGCAAAAGAAAAAACGGAAACCCAAAAATTGTGTTCAACAACAGCAATATCTTCCCCTTTAGTTGGCTTTAGCAGCTGCCTGACTTCGGCCAAATTGGATGACCATCGGCTTGCCTTTAAATACATAACCATTTACAGCATTCTGCACAAGTACGTGAAGCAATTCAATCATCACTGACAATAAATTCTACAGCACACCAAGTAATTCAAACGAAAAGAAACAAAAAAATCAATTGTTTTTGTGTTTGCAAACATACCAAGGCATTGCGTGCAAGTTCAACTGTTGGGAATGTAAGAAAAGCTTGGCCCCTCATTCTTCCTTCCTACATGAGGAATAGTTGTAACCAAAATAATCGAATTGACAGAATTTAATCATTCAAGAACATTACTACCAGAAAAACATATGTTGATGTTAGGCAACTCACGAAATAAAAAAATGAACGGACTAGCCAGTTTGACCTGACTGGTCTGGTCTGGTTCGGTCCCTAAAGCTCCAAGAACCGTTTGATAATTTTATATATATTCGAGTGTACTATTACAAAGAGTACAATAGCGTATTCTTTATTGTCTTAAACTAATAATTTAAAAATTAGATATACAGAGTCCTAAATTGAAAATTTTAAATATTTCTAGTATCAATATAATTTGTCATTCAGCTCCGAATTGACAATTGAACCTATTTTTTATGACTTAAATTGTTAAAATTATTTTATTTTAAATATACCCGTGCATTTGCATGGGCAACAATACTAGTTTGAACAAATATGCATACATTGTATTGTGAAATGCCGTACTTTTCGATATGTCAAGGTAAATTCAGGACTAAATTACAATAACTGATACACATATACCACAACTATCTTCCATTTCATTCAAGCACTCAAAAAGGAAACAAGGATATCTCACCTGCATTAATTTAACAGTAAGACTAGACTTGGCTGCATCGATGCTCCCAAAAAATGATCCTGTAACAGGTGATCGGAAGGTATCAAAAGCAGAAACATGTGATAGGTCATGATTTTCAATCAAAAGTGAGTACACCCATATGTTTATTTTTGTCTAATTGACAGTGCTAAATCAAGCAGGCAGAAAGACTGTACTCACCAAATATAAAGTAGAAATCGTTGACAATCACATCTTTTGCCAAGTTCTTAACATACAAAACCGGACTCGGATCTCCAGCAGTATAATTCTGTTTATAAGAGAGGAACAAATTTTCAGTATCATCAGTCAAGCATTCATCAACACACAATTAACCATCCAATAAATTACTATTGGGTGACAGTAATTTTCAGTCAATTGATGACAGCAAATTATTTCGCAGTGAGGTACTATTCTTGCAAATTCCCTGAACTGAGAACCGGATCATCCATCCCAAGGTAAAACGATAATATGTTTGCATAAACCACCCTTGTCAACAATCTCCACTCGGAACAACAACAACAACAACAACAACATAGCCTTTTAGTCCCAAGCAAGTTGGGGTAGGCTAGAGATGAAACCCAAGAGAACAAAAGGTAAGAGAAACACAAAAAGGGGCTCAAAACAAAAGGAAGAGATTGGAGCAAAAGAGAAAGGAGCAAAAGTCACGGTTCTGACACGTTGATTGCTAGCCTCCAAGCGCTCCTATCCACCGCTACATCCTTGGAGATATTCCAATCCTTAAGGTCTCTCTTAACCGACTCATCCCAAGTGAGTTTAGGCCGACCTCTACCTCTCTTTACATCATCGACCCGTTGAAGAACTCCCCTACGCACCGGTCCATCAGGAGGCCTCCATTGGACATGTCCGAACCACCTCAGCCGATGTTGAACCAATTTCTCCTCAATTGGAGTCACCCCGACCCTATCTCGAATATCCTCATTCCGGATTCTATCCCTTCTTGTGTGCCCGCAAAACCAACGCAACATACGCATCTCTGCTACACTTAGTTGTTGGACATGTTGCCTTTTTGTAGGCCAACATTCAGCACCGTATAGCATCGCCGGGCGAATCGCCGTCCTATAGAACTTACCTTTTAGCCTTTGTAGCACCCTCTTATCACAGAGAACGCCCAAAGCTTGACGCCATTTCAACCAACCGGCTGCAATTCTATGCCTAACATCTACATCAATGCCGCCATCCTTTTGTAGCATCCATAGTTTTAAATGGCGAATGGCGAGGCGAGGCGATTGGCCCATTGCCTCGCCACTAGGCGAGGCGAATCGCCATGGCATGGCGAGGCCTCGTCAACACAAGCCATCAAAGCTTAAGTATATATATATATATATATATATATGTATATATGTATATATAGTAATATCATATGTTTAAGTTCAAGTACCAAAAATAACCTTAAATATCCTAAAAAATAATATAAATTAAATTTAATTGTAATTACTAAAAGCATCTAAAACTTAAATGTGAATACTACAAACATTACAAAGCAAAAATATTGAATTTACACTGTGTAGTAAACATAAAATAGAAAAAATTAAATAAGGTAAATAAAAAGTGTAAAATAAAAGTAAATGAAAGAAAAATGTTGCACCCTTTCACCTTTGACTATTGACCATACTAGTAAACATAAATAATAAAGTAAAAAATGAATAAAGAAGAAAAAAAGACGGTAGAAACGGGAACGGGAAAAAGAGAGAGGGAGAAGGAAAAGAAAAGAAAAGGCATGCATCACCGACCGTCTTGGCGGTGGCGAGATGGTGGTCGGAGTTCAGAGGAGGCCGGAAATGGGATGGGTCGGCCATGGGTTTATGCAATTTTCAAATCCGAGAAGCTTAGGGAGTTCTATCATAGAAACCCTTGCTTGGGGAGAAGCCATTTAGAGATTTTTCACTGAAGTTTTTTTGCTTTCGATCTGTTTTTAATTTTATTCTCTTTCCAAAAAGTGTCGCTTCTCTTTTTTTTTTTTTTTAATGGACTGCCCCTTTAATTCCCCTTAAAGGCGCCGAGGTGCGCCTCACAGGCGCCTCTCGCCACGCGAAAAGGCGAGCCGAGGCAACCTGAAGCGAGCGCCTCGCGAACAGGGTCGCCTCAGGCTATGGCGAGGCGAAGTGGCCCTCGCCTCGGTCGCCTCGCCTCGAGGCGTCGCCATTTTAAACCATGGTAGCATCGATCCTAGATACCGGAAAGTCTCCTTCTTAGCCACCACTTGCCCGTCAAGGCTAACGTCACCATCATCATGTGCAGCCATGCTGAAAGCGCACTTCATGTACTCGGTCTTCGTCCTACTAAGCCTTTCGACTCTAACGTGTCATTCCACAGCTCTAACTTCCTATTTACCCCTGCCCTACTCTCGTCAACTAGCACCACATCATCAGCAAAGAGCATACACCAAGAGCTATCACCTTGTATGTCCCTTGTGGCCTCATCCATCACCAAGACAAATAAATAAGAGCTCAATGCTGACCCTTGGTGTAGTCCTATTTTGATTGGGAAGTCGCTGGTATCGCCCCTAAATGTTCGGACACACGTCATCGCATCCTTGTACATATCCTTGAGGAGGGTAATGTACTCAGATGGGACTTTGTACTTTTCTAAGGCCCACCACATGACATTCCTCTGTACTCTGTCATAAGCCTTCTCAAGGTCGATAAAGACCATGTGCAAGTCTTTCTTTTGGTCCCTATATCTCTCGGTCAACTGTCGTATTAGGAAAATCGCCTCCATGGTTGACCTTCCAGGCATAAACCCAAATTGGTTTTGGGTCACACTAGTCACTCGTCGTAGGCGATGCTCGATAACCTCTCCCAGAGCTTCATCGTATTGCTCATCAACTTAATCCCACGGTAGTTACCACAGCTTTGAACATCTCCCTTGTTCTTGAAGATCGATACTAAAATACTTCTCTTCCATTCGTCAGGCATCTTGTTTGACCGGAAAATGAGGTTAAAAAGTTTAGTTAGCCATACTAACGCTCTGGCGCCCAAGCATCTCCACAACTCAATGGGGATACCATCAGGGCCCATTGATTTACCTCCCTTCATCCTCTTCATAGCCTCTCCAATCTCTGCCTCCCGAAATCTCCTCACCAAGCGTCTATTGGTATCCTCGAATGAGTCCTCCAACTCCAGGGTAGGACCCTTACTCTCCCCATTAAACAATTTGTCGAAGTACTCTCGCCATCTGTCTTTGATCTCCCCATCCTTCACCAGCAGCCGATCCGACCCATCCTTGATGCATTTGATTTAGTTGATGTCCCTTGTCTTTCTCTCCCGAATCCTAGCCATCCTATAAATGTCCTTCTCCCCCTCCTTCGTGCCTAGGCGCTGATAAAGGTCATCATAGGCCTGACCCTTCGCTACACTCACGGCACGCTTTGCAGCCCTTCTCGCTATTTTATAGCTCTCAATGTTGGTTGCACTCTTGTCAAGGTGGAGACTCTTGAAACACTCATTCTTCTCCTGGATAGCCCTTTACACCTCGTCATTCCACCACCAAGTGTCCTCCGCTTCCTGCTTGTCTCCCCTACTCACACCAAGTACTTCTGCAGCCACCTTCCGTACACATGTTGCCATCTTTAGCCACATGTCATCTGCATCTTCTCCTTCTTCCCAAGGCCCCTCACCTAGCATCCTATCCCTAAACATCTGCGCCGCTTCCCCTTTAAGCTTCCATCACTTCATTCTCACGGTCTTGGCACGTTTGCCCGGTGGACACGTATTCGGAATCGAAAGTCCGCCACCACCAGCTTATGCTGGGGGACAACACATTCCCCAGGTATCACCTTGCAATCTACGCAAGCGCGTCTATCCTCCCTCCTTGCAAGGATAAAGTCGATCTGACTTGAGTGTCGTCCACTATGGAAGGTCACTAGGTGAGATTCCCTCTTCGTAAAGTCCTAAAGAGGGTGTTCGCTAACAACAAGTCGTAGGCCATCGCAAAGTCCAACACACCCTTCCCTCTTCGTCCCTACTACCATACCCAAACCCTCCGTGCACTCTATCGAAACCTACATTAGTCACTCGGAAGACAAGGGGAAAAAAAGGGAAGGCACAACAATACTTCCAAATAGCTTTAATAACTAAAGTAAGAATCATGCATGTTGAGAAATTGGGTTTGACATTTTCCAGTGTAGTAGCAACATTCAAAATTTAATAAATCAGCTAGTCTATTTATTTTCAACGAACAAATTGCAACAATTGGTTCTGATACCTTAAATCTAGGAAGAGATAGTATTTCTTCAGGTGGCAATTTTCCGCTAGTCAGTTCCTCCAAAGTTGCATAAGGATGATCCTCAGAAGTGCCATGCACTTGTGGTTCCTTAGTTGCATCATCATCATTCAATTGAGGTTGAAGTTGAATCTGCTTAGGTGCTATTCTAATCTGGAAACATGTGTGAACCCAATACGTTACACTATAACAAAAAACAAAATAAGTGTTGGTATATTACATCATAGGTTAAAGGCCAAGAAGACCTGCAGTACAGGGTTCTTCTTTTTTATTATAGGCTTTTCTTTTGGAACTAATGCAACTTCTTTCAGTCCAACAGCCTCATGAGCCACGTTGCTGTCAACACCAGGGCCTACAATCAATTGTCTCTTGACACGCTTTCTACTAGGTCGAGCTACTCGTCTGACATCCTAAACCAAAATATGATTACACATTCAACATCCACCAAAAAAAGAAAATTACTTTAAAATGTAAAATAGGCAGAACAGGTGAACAATAAGGAAAAGGGTAATAAAAGTAAAGGAGATAATAGCAATGACAACGAGTAAAAAATCACCTCATCAGAAGACTCCATTTCTGACTCACTACTATATAAATCATCCATCTTAGTGTCTGAGGATGATAGGGGAGGTGGCGGAGGAGGAGCAGGAACTGATACTGGAAGAGGTGGAGTAGGCAGTGCTTTCCGAAATGGAGCAGGAATATTCATTTTGTTCATCAAATGCAAAACCTGTATTCCATGAAGATAGATGAAAAGATGGTGTAGGAATTATTATGAATACCCGGACAAGGTGAGCAGTGATGAATTAAATATGAGAAAAGCGAGGAAGACGAGGATATAAGGGACAAATCATTGTGACCTGAGTATAAAAGCGGGGAACAGCGATAAGAGCATTAACAATGTTGGTTAGAATGTGTCCATCAGGTGGTGGGTATGCATATCTGTATGTTGAATAGTGAGTAGATGGATAAAGAGACCAAAGCTGAACTTAGTAAATATAACTAAGCACAGACTACTTCAAGTATCCCACTAAAGCAACAAAACACTTTTCAATAAGTAGCAGCACTGTAGTTATTAAAGAAATTATTTTTAAGAAAATCCTCAAAACAATAAAAAGTGGAAGCTCATGGAAAAATTGAGAAAGAAAATACAGGAACGATGTTGAAAGAAAAATAGAATTTCAAAAACCCACAAGCTACGACATACTCAAGGTGGGGAGGAAATGGATAATCAACACCAAGTTTTTCAGCAATGGGTTGGGAAGCATGAATATAACCCGCTCTTTGATTATCACTAGAACCTTTTGGGACTGAACTGTCTTTCATATTCGACGTAGAGTCCTTCCTAATCTCCTTCCCACGTTCTTGATGCTTAGTGTTCTCGGCTACTTTACTAGCTCTTTCAACAGACAACACTCTACCAAGAAACCGTAATCTGCCACACATAATTTAGTTCAGAAAATCAAAACATGATAAGCCCAATGGCTTATAAGAATGAGGACTTCTTCATTTTTTTTTAATAAAGTTAATAAGGTGGGTGAGAAGGTAATGAAGGAGTACCCATGCAGCTGCTTTTGAGCTTGAGACGCTGCTATTTCATTACTGAAATCAACGAAAGCACAATTTTTTACCCTGCATTTAAGTATATTGCTACATATTAGCAGCAAAGAGTAACGAAAATGGAAGTGAGAAACCACCAATCAAGAGCAAATTCTGGTCGCTTAAGAAAAAAACAAGAAAAACTAAATGCCAACAGGAATTGTGCCCCAGCAAAAACATGGAAGAACATAACATGAAAGAAAGAAATCACAATTTTGTGCATAATAATAGGTAAGCGAGCAAGCAACCTTCCAAAAGAAGAGGGACGAACAGAAGAGGCACCAAAATGAGAGAAGAGACTATGAAGGGTCTCAGGTGGAATCGCCTCCGGGAGATGGCGGACCAGCAGTGTAATCGATGTTTCTTCTCGAGGATGCCTCAGATTCTGTGTTGGTTCCGCCTCCGCCATAGGCTTTTTCACTCGATTAAATTTCGCGCGTACAAATAAATCGGAGAATTGGCGTTGAAGAAAATCCAAGTGCAGTGAGTTTAGATGAGTTGCAGCTGCCGATTAGAGCGGAAGAAACTTGTTGCGACTTGCGACGGCGAAGCCTCCACCATTTTTAAATATTTTGAAATTACGAAAAAGAAAAAGTTTCCGGGTAATTCCTTGTCAGTCCCTAGGTACTCCCTAATACAATATCCTCTTTCCTATTCACTCCCCTTATATATACTAATATTATTATTATTATTAATTTATTTATTTGAAAATCATAAAAAATGGGAAAAATTTGTTCGGCCCTTTCTCTGTCTTCGTTTTTCATCGCCGTCTTCCTCTCTCAATTTCTTAAATTTGCCATGGATCTCACCTTCGAATCTCACAAATTTTCATAATCGGTTGTTTGTATCCACCTTGCCATCGCTCCTCATCGACCATTCATCCGCAAATGGAGACCGAAACGACGGTGATGTGACGACTCTGAAGCAGCTTGCCGCCTCCGTTTGCCGGAATTTTAGCTTTCACGGCCACCTACGCCGCAGCATAATCTTCCGGGTTAGTTCAAATTTCATTTTTTTTCAGCATTTATCTATGTACCCATGTCTTTATGTGCTTCTTCTAGTAATTACTGTGGTGAAAAAATTCCGCACTTCGATCAATTTTTGGATTTCAGCTGCTTCGCGTCAATCCCCAAATCCACATTCATCTTGCAGTGTTCAATGGCTAATTAGTCTAATTTGTTTTTTGGAATTGATTGATGAATTTCAATTCTGTTGCTCTGATTTTAATGATTCTGCAAAATTAGGGAAAATTAAGATGCAACTAATGGTACTTGAACGTCTCTCAGCTCCGTCGGTAAGTAATGACCCAAATTTGTTTGGGATTTTGGGTAATTTTTCCGACTTAAATTGCTCGCCGCCGAACGGTATCTAAGAAAACCGCCGGTGTACTCGGTCAGACATTTGTTGTACGCTACTTTCGGCTCTAATTCACCTTGACGATTTGCACACTCCTTTTGGCTCTGATTAACAGGTCCATGGCCAGGGTGTACTCGGTCAGGCATTTGTTGTTAGCCTGCATCAGTGTCGAAAAATTGATTGGGTATCGCGTGGTTTCTTGGCTCAGACGATGTTCCTGAGAGGCGGTGGCATCGTAGTGGAGGCTTGAGCGGCATGACTAGGCCGTTGGCAAAGAGCTTGTCCGCGAAATCGATTATACCATCGTGCCCTCCATAGTAGTCGACGAAGCAGCCGTAGGTCGGGCCGAAGTGGAGGCAGCCGCTGCCGATGCGAGAGGTCTCTTTGCTCTATTAATTGCTCTACTTTTATTTCCTTATCCTCCTTTTCTTTTATTTTTTCATTGCATTTGTGAGCTGGTTTGTTGGTATGATGAAAGTAAAAGTTTGTGTTTTCACATTCTTTAGTTACTGATTATGATGTTGGGATATAATTGGGAAATTATGTATAATAATATGAACTGGCCAGTTCGGTAAGTCAGCATGTATTTTATATAGTATTCTGTGTCTTGAGCATTTCTTACATTCTTAATATATTGACAATTTCTGCAAAATTTCTAGCTTGTGCTCGATAATCATCCAATTGTACATTTTCTCTATTAAAATTTCATTTCTGAGCACCTGATGTCATTTACTGCAAATGGTTTCATCTTCATACTACTTAAGTTGTTCACATCTTACTTTGTAATATACTTTTGATGAACTATTTTGTCTTTATTTTAACATTTTTTCTTTTATTTTAATAACATGCAGATATTATAGTAATACTTATTTTTGTTTCGCAACATGCAGGTACTAGCTGGTTTTGTCACCAGATGTCAAGCTTTTTCCTGTTGTGAAGGCATGAGTCCTATCTGTGATTTTCATAAGTATACTTGTTTGGGCTTAAACTGGATATCTAAACAATAAACTGTATGTGTGACCTGTTGGTATGTGTATCATGTGTCTAGTTAGTTTAATGCTTTATCATGAACTGGCTATTATTATTATTATTATTATTATTATTATTATTATTATTATTATTATTATTATTATTATTATTCTACGTGAAAAAATAGACATGAAAGATTAAAAAAAACCACGATTCCTAAAACAGTACCAGTTTTAGCTAAAATAATACCACATCTTCAATGTGGTACCTATTTTTAATCGATTTATTACCTACTTTTATGAAGGAAAATGGATTATTTCAATTTTGATCAACATTTACAAAAAGTAATACCAAACATAGAGTAAGATAGTACCAGTTTTATATTGTTGTAGTACCTGATATTGGGGCTCGAGTACCACATGTAATGAACACATAAAAACACTGAATTTCGGTCTTAAATGATGTTTATATGACCAATAACTACTCTCACATTAGTTTATATGAGATTTAAAATGTTTTCAATTGAGTTTAATCGTAAAATGGTCATAAACTCGACACACTAGTGAGAAAACACTACTAATACACTTCATTTCATTGAATGACACACTTCATCTCATTGAATCATCATACGTGACTACTCCAAATTCTATCTATATGTTTTAACTTCCACTATTTTTCATCTAAATCACGCGTAAACGATCCATGTGTCATGGTAGACATGAAGGATTAAAAAAATCACAATTATGAAAATAGTACCTGCTTCAGCAAAAATAGAACCGCATCTTCTTCTACGTGGTACCTGTTTTTGATCGATTAGTACCTACTTTTAGTCAACCAAAATGGATTATTTCAATTTTGGTCAACATTTACAAAAGGTAGTACCAGACCTAGAGAATGATAACACTACTTTATGGTGTTTTAGTACCTGATCTTGGGTCTTTAGCACCACTCGTAATGAACACACAAAAACACTAAATTTCGGTCACAAATGATGTTTATATGATCCATAATCACTCTCACATTAGTTTATATGAGATTTAAAATGTTTTTAATTGAGTTTAATCGTAAATTGGTCATGAACTCAACGCACTAATGAGAAAACACTACTACTACACTTCAATTCATTGAATGACACACTTCATCTCATAGAATCATCATACATGACTACTCCAAATTCTACTTATATGTTTTAACTTTCACTTTTTTTAATCCATATCATGCGTGAACGATCCACGTGTCATGGTAGACATGAAGGATTAGAGAAATTACGATTCTAAAAATAGTACCTGTTTTAGCAAAAATAGTATCGCATCTTCTTCTACGTGGTACCTGTTTTTTATCGATTAGTACCTACTTTTGTGAAGGAGAATGAATTAGTTCAATTTTGGTCAACATTTACAATAAGTAGTACCAAACCTAGAGTTAGATAGTACCAGTTTCATATTGTTGTAGTACCTGATATTGGGTCTTTAGTACCACTCGTAATGAACACATAAAAACACCGAATTTCAGTCGTAAATAATGTTTATACGACCCATGATCACTCTGACATTAGTTTATATAAGATTTTCAATGTTTTTGATTGAGTTTAATCGCAAATTGGTCATGAACTCGATACACTAATGAGAAAATACTACTAATACACTTCATTTAATTGAATGACACACTTCATCTCATAGAAATCATCAAACATGACTACTTCAAATTCTACCTATATTTTTTCAATTCCACTTTTTTTCATCCAAATCACGTGTGAACGATTCACATGTCATGGTAGACATGAAGGATTAGAGAAATCGCGATTCTGATAATAGTACCGGTTTTGGGCAACATAGTACCGCATCTTATTCAGCGTGGTACCTGATGTTGATCGAATAGTACCTACTTTTTTGAAGAAAAAATTGATTATTTCAATTCTGCTCAACATTTACAAAAAGTAGTACCAGTCATAGTGTAAGTCAATACCACATTATAGAGAGTTAGTACCAGATATCCTGTCTCTAGTACCACTTGTAATGAACACATAAGATGACCGAATTTTGGTCGCAAACGATGTTTATACGACCCATGATCACTTTGACATTAGTTTATATAAGATTTTCAATGTTTTTTATTGAGTTTAATCGCAAATTGGTCATGAACTCGATACACTAATGAGAAAATACTACTAATAGACTTCATTTCATTGAATGACCCACTCCATCTCATAGAAATCATCATACATGACTACTTCAAATTCTACCTATATGTTTTCAATTCCACTTTTTTTCATCCAAATCACGTGTGAACGATCCACTGTCATGGTAGACATGAAGGATTAGAGAAATCGCGATTTGATAATAGTACCAGTTTTTGGAAACATAGTACCGTATCTTATTCTGCGTGGTACCTGATTTCGATCGAATAACACCTACTTTTTTGAAGAAAAATTGATTATTTCAATTCTGCTCAACATTTACAAAAAGTAGTACCAGTCATAGTGTAAGTCAGTACCACATTATGGAGAGTTAGTACCAGATATCCTGTCCCTAGTACCACTTGTAATGAACACATAAGAAGACCGAATTCGGTCGCAAATGATGTTTATACGACACATGATCACTTTGACATTAGTTTATATAAGATGTTAAAAGTTTTTGATTGAGTTTAATCGCAAATTGGTCATGAACTCGATACACTAATGAGAAAACACTTCTACTAGACTTCATTTAATTGAATGACACACTTCATCTCATAGAAATCATCATACATGACTACTCCAAATTCTAACTATATATTTTCAATTCAACTTTTTTCATCCAAATCACGTGTGAATGATCCACGTGTCATGGTAGACATGAAGGACTAGAGAAATTGTGATTTTGATAATAGTACCGGTTGTGGGAAACATAGTACCGCATCTTATTCTGCGTGGTACGTGATTTTGATCGATTAGTACCAACTTTTGTGAAGAAAAATTGATTATTTCAATTATGCTCAACATTTACAAAACGTAGTACCAGTCATAGTGTAAGGCAGTACCACATTATGGCGATCTAGTATTAGATATCTTATCTCTAGTTTATACGACCCGTAATGAACACACAAGAAGACATAATTTCGGTCGCAAATGTTGTTTCATAATCACTCCGACATTAGTTTGTATGAGATTTGATATTTGGTTAATTAAGTTTAATCGCAAAGTGGTCACGAACTTAACACACTAATGGAAAAACACCTTAATACACTTCAACTCATTGAATGGTACCAGTTTCTACGGAAATAATACCTCATTTTTCTTCTACGTAGTACCTGTTATTGATCGATTAGTACCAACTTTTGTGAAGAAAAATTGATTATTCCAATCATGCTCAACATTTACAAAAAGTAGTACCAGTCATAGTGTAATGCAGTATCACTTTATGGCGCGATAGTACCAGATATCATGTCCCTAGTACCACTTGTAATTAACACATAAGAAGACCGAATTTCGGTCACAAATGATGTTTATACGACCCATAATCACTCTGACATTAGTTTCTATGATATTTGATATTTGGTTAATTAAGTTTAATCGCAAATTTGTCACGAACTCAACACACTAATGAAAAAACACTACTTAATGCACTTCAACTCAGTGACTAGTACCAGTTTTGACGGATATAATACCGCTTTTTCTTCTATGAAGTATCTGTTATTGATCAATTAGTACCAACTTTCTGGAATGAAAATGTAATACACCGATTAAAACTTCACAAAACTATTACCTATATTGCAATATAAAATGCCTGTATATTGTACAAAAAATATTACTCATAAAGTGTCATTTACTACCCACTCTTTGGAATGAAAATGAGTACACAAGTATGGACGAGATTGCATTTCCGGATGGCAAACTGCTGATCCCCTTTGTATAACGATGCATATACTCCCATTCACAATCCGCATTGCTACAACAAACGATGACCTTCTGCTTGTCATTTTTTCGATACTTAAAACCGCTTGTTTGCAATCGCGTAGTTGTTGACACTCTTTCGAAATTCGTCGGTCCCACTGAATATCTGCCCCTCTCCTTTGATGCAAGATCTCTAAGAATCAATTGATTTATCTTGCAACAACTCATCTTCTTCCTCTGAGAAATCATTAGATTGTACGTTTTCCATGCGTTCATGACAAAATAATACAAAAATTTATAAATAATGGAACTAGTTAAAAAATTAATGAACTAAGATATGATACGAGTATACCATATTTCAATAATAAATTCATTAATATTATGAAAGCAACATTACCTGCTCATGTTCATCGGGATCGATTGAAATCCATCATCCGGTCTTTCATTTCTTTAAAAGAAATATTTGGATAAATAAAAAAAAAAATCACATTTTTCAGGAAAATAGGGTACAAAAAAGTATTAAAGTGGTACTATATACATGCAAACAGAGGTACAATAATCAAAAATAGTGGTACAGTGATCATTCCCACCTTATTTTCTTGTTTTAGGGTGAATAACACATTACACAACTTAACAAGAGCATCCATTTCCTATACATAAACAAGAAATAAGAGATTTTGACCAATTTAATTGATTTATGGTTAATATGAACAACAATTTTTAAAATTCAATACCTAACAAATTAACCAAATATATACGAATTAAACATGATTTTTAGACTTCAATATGCATAGAGAACATAAACAATTCATTCTTGTACGTACAACTCTCTAGTATATCACTTTGTGCCCCTTCCATGTATCTAACAATATTTGGATGAATAAAAAAAAAAACTTCACATTTTCCAGGAAAATATGGTACAAAAAAGTATTAAAGTGGTACTATACATGCAAACAGATGTACAATAATCAAGAATAGTGGTACAGTGATCATTCCCACCTTATTTTCTTGTTTTAGGGTGAATACACATTACATAACTTAACAATAGCATCCATTTCGTATACATAAACAAGAAATAAGAGATTTTGATCAATTTAATTGATTTAGGGTTAATATGAACAACAATTTTTAAAATTCAATCCCTAACAAATTAACCAAATATATACGAATTAAACATGATTGACTCCAATGTGCATAGAGAACATAAACAATTAATTCTTGTACGTACAATTCCCTAGTATATCACTTTGTGCCCCTTCCATGTATCTAACAATATTTGGATAAATAAAAAAAACTTCACATTTCTCAGGAAAATATGGTACAAAACAGTATTAAAGTGGTACTATATACATGCAAACAGAGGTACAATAATCAAGAATAGTGGTACAGTGATCATTCCCATCTTATTTTCTTGTTTTAGGGTGAATAACACATTACACAACTTAACAATAGCATCAATTTCGTATACATAAACAAGAAATAAGAGATTTTGATCAATTTAATTGATTTGAGGTTAATATGAACAACAATTTTCAAAATTCATCCCAAACAAATTAACCAAATATATACGAGTTAAACATGATTTTTGGACTCCAAAATGCTCATATAATACATATATTACTTGTTACTTCAAATTTTGGCCGGAAAAAGCACGAATGTTGTCGGAAAAAAATGAATTCTTGGCCGCACAAATTTGACGTCGGAATCACTTCTTTGGCCGGATTTGTTGTTGCCGGAGTTCTTCTCGCCGGATTTGGGTCGCCGGAGACAACAACCTGCAAAAAAAAAAAGAAAAAAGAAAATGGAAGCAGTCGCCGGAAATGGAGGAAGACGGGAGAGTGACGGGAGGGAGGGAGAAAGGGTGTAGAAGAAGATTGATCAAAAAGCAATAAAATACTATTATGTGTTGTGGTTGGTGGAAGAGAAAACAAATAAAATAATATGTTAGCGGAATGATGTAATAAAACATTTTAGTTTTGATTTAATTTTAACATTAGGGAGTTAGAAGGAAGAAAATTAAGGAATTAGGGAGTTGGAAGGAAGAAATAAAGGTATGGGGACTGAGGAGGAAAATGAAAAAGCACTTAGGGATTTTAGGAGAAGTTACCCAAAAATTTCTAAGCTGATATCGAGGATATTAAATTTAATATATGGTAAAATAAAAGAAAAAAATAAGATACACGATATAATTGACGGGTAATTCCATATAAATCCCTAATGCACAAATCAATTTTCTTGTCAGTCTCCACCTTAATTTACTTCCTCTGCACTCCCTAAACAACTAGTGCGGTACCCGTGCGATGCACGAGTTAGTAATAGTTAGGGAAATATTTTGATTTTGAGGATGGGATCATTGTTCAAAATATAAACGCATTTATTGGAATAAAAATAAGGTTATTTATATATTTTTTAACACTTTTTTGTACATAACATTCTTTGTTTGAGTTTTGGTACATCATCATGTCCACAAATTAAAATCTTCAAACTTGTACGATTCGTAACGCGTGAAACAATTACATACAATTTACTGTGACTGAACACTGATTTGTTCAAGAACATGCCCCCGCTCTCTCTCTCTCTCTCTTACATTTGCATTTGATATGGTAACTCTTAATAAAATATAACATATTTTTTTTAATTTAATCGGTAGTATATATCACAATTAGTTTGTTAAAATGATTTGTATATATCGGGATTAGTGTTTTAAAGCATGTGC
The DNA here is from genome assembly GCA_008636005.1 of Striga asiatica. NCBI lineage: Eukaryota > Viridiplantae > Streptophyta > Magnoliopsida > Lamiales > Orobanchaceae > Striga > Striga asiatica. Next base: position 2,442,453 of record BKCP01006294.1, read on the forward strand.
TACATTTACGTTTAACAATTGTTAGTACACAAGTAGATTTTAATTTGATTATTTTCCTGTTCAAAAATTAGTTTATGTGAATAAAAACAAAAAATTATATTTTTTATGCTTTATATTCTATTTGCTTGACAATAGTTTATGTGATTTTAATTTGTACAGATTTTTCTGTTACAAAATAAAGTATAATAAATAGTGGTCTTTATATTCTATTTGCTTGACAATAGTTTGCTAGTTTAATAAATGGATGGTGCCGAATTATATTATGTAGTTTAAAAAAAACGGGTACATAATTGAATAAAAAGAAAAAATATTTAATATCCCAACAATATTTTTTATTAGGGAAAATTACACTTAATCCACCTAACTATAGGGTTTTTTGCACTTTACCCACTCAACTTTTTTTCTTGACACTTTGCCCATACAACTTTGCGAAAAATTGCACTTAACCAATTTCCGGTCATTGTCGGAAATTTCTGAGAGAAAAATTGACTTTTTAGTCATTCATCTAGTTAATTGTAATTTAAAAAATTACAGTTTACCCACCCACCTATACGTTTTTGTGCACTTTACCCACTCAACTTTTTTTATATTTATACTTTGCCCATAGAAATGGCCGGACGATGACCGGAAATTGGTTAAGTGCAATTTTTTTAGAATGTTACATGGACAAAGTGTCAAAAAAAAAGTTGAGTGAGTAAAGTGCAAAAAACCCTATAGTTAGATGGGTTAAGTGTAGTTTTCCCTTTTTATTAATTCAAAATCGGCAGAAAGTTATACGCTGTCAATGACTGATCAAAAACCCAAAAATGTGAATTGTCTCAAAATCAAAACCTAATAAGTAAAATAATCCATAAAAACCTAAAAATTGACCAAATAGACTTATAATAATTCCCATAACTTATTAAAATGACTCCATGATTCATTTGTCATCCTCCACTCATGGATCATGTGACTTGTCAATCTTAGCCTTACCCTTTCAAGATGTGGCAGACACTATTGCTACCACTATTTGGTAGTAGAACACAGAAAGATCATCCATTAAATTGCGCTTAGCAGTTGAGACATGTCGTTCATGTGCTCAAATACTTGAACAATCTACACCATTTTCAAAAAATATTTTTTTATGAATAGTGTAAAAATTGAAAACATGTAGTTTATTCATTGAATAAACAACATTTCATTATCATGATCTTCCCATCATGATCTTCCCTTGTAGCAAAGTGAGAAAATCCGATTCCTATAATTAAGTAAAAATTTAAATTAAAATAATATACATAAATAAATTATGAAAATCATATTAAGTGATATAAGGACATACATTCTCTTAAACTGACTGGTTGTGTTTGGAGACTAAGGATTCATGAGTCACAACCCTTACAACCCAAGTCTTTATAGCCTACAATACATAAGAAATTAATTTATAATATATTAATTATAAATATGATATTCTAACTATCACAAAGGAAAATAATATGTTTTGAATCTGGTTGTGTAAATTAATCTGTTTTGAATTATACCTCATGAGTCTTTCAATTAACAACCATCTCCTTTTTCGAGCTCTTCCATTTCATTATTAAGAACACAATCAATTGGGATATTTCCCCTCTACTATTTTTGATTGAGTTGACTACACCCGAACCATCATTCCAATAACATTTATCATAGGAAAAGAAATCAATTATATTAATGTCATGCACACTATATATAAAACAATAAATTCATAATTCATCTTAATTTGTACCATGACCAAACATCAATATCCAAAAACTTAAAAAATCGAAATGAATCATTGGAAAATCTGCAAAATTCTCTAATATATCCGTCTTCCCATGATTGCTTATCTTGTATTTTGCAATGGTAGAGCGATTATTTTTTGATATTACTCTTCACTTACTAATTGCGAATGGCATAATTAAACATTACCTCGAATCAGACCTGTCATGCGGCCTCCCTCTAGGTAAAATAAAAATAAAAAGCATAATTAAACATTACCTCGAATCAGACCTGTCATGCGGCCTGCCTCTGGGTACAATAAAAATAAAAAGCAATCAAATTTAGGAACAATACGAATCTATTTAACATGAAATAATAAATAGCACAAAATAAAGTTTTTCTAAACAAACCTCTGCCATGGAAAACAATTTCCATGTAACTGAATTTCCAAATAATTGCGGTAAGGAGACACGAAGCTTCATCATTAGCCTGTTATTTCTTTTATTATCCGTTGTGAGGCCACATGGTTAATCCATTAAATAGGATATTATTATTTTTGCTTTGTTGGTAGAGTGAATCATTATATCAAATGTTGAGGCTATTTATACGCAAATTGGTTAAAGATAAAGATTTTTGAAGATTTTATGCTTAGTAAAATAAGCATAACATAAGATTTAATTGATTGAAAATTCTAAAAGTTGATAAGAATAATATATTTCTCAATTTAAAATTGTTACAAATTGTACGACTCTTTTTTGTGGATGTTGAGATTTTGAGAATAATATTTTCTTTATAATCAGTGGATAATAATGTATAATGATTTGATAGCAATTAAAAAAAAAATAAAAAAAAAGGAATCATAAAATTTTTATGTGCTGTTTTTATTGGTATATTTTTATACGTTATTTCTTATAATTATCACTAGTACGTAACCCGTGCGATGCACGAGATGTAAAATTTGGAAGAATAATATAACTTCACGTGCATTAGGATCGAAATTGAAATCATTAAAATACATAGGAATATTGTTGAATCATAAAAAGTTCGGTAACAATCATATATTATTAAAAACCTTCTTGTACACAACATTATGAGTTTGATTATTTGGTAACTCCTCATTATCACAAACTAATATTTTTAAAAGAGACAAATCCTAAAAATCAAACTAATATTTTTGGTGAACAAACTAATATTTTAGGATTGGTGAACAAACTAATATTTTAGGATTTCTAGAATTTGTCTCTTTTTTGTGAACAAACTAATATTTTAGGATTGGTTATATGAATAAGACTACCTGTTTTTGGTGTTTTTTTCATTCATTTTCATTCAAACAATCCGATGACTTATATAATGAAATCCGAATCTTAAGTCACAATATTTAAAAAAAGAGTTTTTAAAAATTGAAAAGTCAAGGAAATCAGTTCAGATTAATTAAAGGTCAAAGAATATCCGCTTCTTGAAATAAAGACGTGTGTTATCATTAACCAAATATTCGGTTATTGATATAGAGTGGTTACCAAAAAATAGAACACGATAAGGACGTTTCATGGAAATATCAATGGTATAAGGTCATAACAGATCGCTATACATTTTAACGATAAAAGCTCAGATGGAATGATTTATGATAATTATGTCGTAATTAATGAATTAATTAGATGTGTGAAAAAGACATAATTAATGAGAAGTGTGAAAAGGACATAATTAATGAGAAGTGTGAAAAGGACATAATTAATGAGAAGTGTGAAAATGACAAAAACTTACCAGTTTTGGAAAAATATTTAATGCAAATCCGACATTGACCATAATTTGACCTACTATTTTGGATAAATGTTAATTCTTATTATATAAGTATAGATACGTTTGACTTTCCTCAATGTTGGGAACCGAATAATCTGTTCGGATAATCACGATACAATATCCAGATTTCTTAGCTATTTTTTTTTTTAAAGTGGGATTTTAATATTTCCAAGTGTCGTATTTTGTTATAATTAACACATCAATGCTTCCTTTGTATGCAATCATCAGTGTTTGGCAAATATTTTGATTGCGCGTTTATCTGATAAGATTTTAAAGTTCTTTTAATGTCTATCATGTAGGGAGTGTCCACAAAATGTCTACAAAATTAGGATGAAAAATCGGAAAATATGTTTATCTACATGTTTATCTCCACGGAAAAATCAAGAGAAAGAAAAATCATTTTTGGATTTTTACATGGTTTCTACAAAAGGGAAGTCAATACATTTATTGTCCAGTTTTTTAAAAGTTTCCACAAATAATTTATTGACCTCTCTTTTTCAATATATACTAGTATGTAACCCGTGCGATGCACGGACTGTATTTATTTTAGGGAATATTAAAAATTGAAATGTATTAATAAATAAAAGAGTGATAATTTGTAGAGAAATTGTCAAATAATAAAATTTTCCTCATAAAAAAAAATATATTATTAAAAACCTTTCTTGTACACAATTATTTGTTTAATAACTAAGCAACTCGTCGTCCTCACAAACTAATATTTTCAACCATTTTCTATTACTTTCACGTGAAACAAACAACATAATTGTCCGTGACTAAAAATCGATTTATTTAATAACATGCCAACGTACAGTAAACGCTGACCTTGATTCTTATTTATCTATTAAAGGCTGACATTGACTCTTCTTTATCTATTACTTTCACGCGTAACAACAACATATAATTGGTCGTGATCAAAACCAATTTTTTTAAGAACATCTAAATGTACAACTCTTATCTATTACTTACGCGTAAAACAACAGTATATAATTTGTCGTGGCTAAGAATCGATTTTTTTAATAATATGCCAACGCACATAAAGACTGACCCTGACTCTTAAATGGAACCCTAAGATTAGAAGTAAATGGTGCTCCTGCAACTTAAATGGAATCCTAAGACAGATCTATTTATATTATGATAATTTAGGCAGTCAGACAAATGAGCTGTTACATTATCATTTTAATATCGATTACTTGATTAGTTAAATAATATTCACTAATATTTCTATATTTTTGTATACAAAAAGACTGACCTTGACTATTAAATAGAATCCCAAAATCAGAAGGAATTGGTGTCGCTGGAACTTAAATAGAAGTCTAAGATGGATCTATTTATAATATGATAATTTATATGGTAGTTCGACAAATAAGTTGTTAGTTTATCATTTTAATATCGATTATACTTGATTAGCTAAATAATATTCACTAATATTTTTGTAGTTTTTTATCTTGTTTAAAAGAACATTAAACATGTATGTTTAAAATATTTAAAACACTAAATTGTACTAAGAATTAACATCTAATGTTGCGATATTTTTTCTATAAGGAATTATTATAAATAGGGTGTATTTAATGATAATGGCGGGAAAAGATTGCCAAAAATGATGTAAGTCAATTCTTATTTTATATATATATATATATTGTTTGAAAATTATAATGTGACATAAAAAATGTTTGCTTGGGTATTTATAACACAAAATCGTGTGACATAAAAAATGTTTGCTTAATATTATTAAAGTAAAAAGTAAAAATACTAAATAATATGGTAAATATTCCAGAATGCGTTTGTTTAGACGTATGATAATTTCAAAAGATAAGTTTTTCACCATAAAAGACGCAAAAAAATCGAGACAACAAAAGCAAAAAAATCTCTACATGATTTGGACAATAGTAAACCGAATGATATAGCAGAGATGAAAATCTTTACCATTCTCATCGGTTTTCTTTTATTTAAAACGTGTAGAGATCTTGTAGAACCGTTCTCTAATGTTGTATTTATCTTGTGGAATTGTACGTTTGTATTTATCTTGTAGAATCTTTCTCTAATTTTGCGTTAAATATGCTTAGGATTAAAACGTGTTGAGTATTTTACAATATTAAACAACACGCAATAATGGTATCTACATATTTGGGTTAATATTGATCTAAATTAAATGAATAATGTAAACTAAACGGATTTATATAATGGTGTATCATATCGACAGAGTTTGGAACCACAAATTTGATCAACATGGGGGTTCAGGGGAATTTATTGTGTATTTTTTGTATATAATTTTTGTGTGATTTTTTGATGAATTTGTATGGAATTTCTTTGTCTCTTGAATGAAAAAGACAAGAAAAGGATAAAGAAAATGACCCCTATTTTATGAAAGGATCATGATATGTTTGTATATATTGGATTTTCAGTACCCTTCTTCCACAAAATCAGAAGATGGGAAAATAAAGAAGCAGGTGCAGATGAAGGCACCGCCTTATTCATTCAAGATCAGATAGGAAAATAATAATAGCGCCCCCTCAGACCTATCTCGATGATGTCCATCATCGGGGTATTTATATATACGTTTAATGGGCCCGATATTATCACAAGCAATATTATTTAAGGCCCAAAAATAAAATAATTGATATAATACATATCCACGTGTAATATTTTAATAGGCGAGGCCAAAATTTGGTATCAACAGTAGGCCCCCGACTTTAGGGCATGTTTTAAATAGAACTGTTCTGAAGTCGCGTGTGTAATCAATTTTGGCCGTAATCAATGTTGGCCAGGCACTTTGAGACCCGTGGAGCCAATGACGTGGATAGTCAATTTTTCTGGAATTTTGAATGGGGCCTGGATGGCCTAATCGGGCAATTTGGTACCCGTCTTTCGCGTTTTTTGCACGGGACGCAAAGCGTTTGATGTGGTAATAATGATATGGAATTATGTGGGCACTCGGGCCCCCGGAATTGTTACCGGACTCGCGATTCTGTCGTATTGAGACGACGCAATTTTTTGTTTGGTTTGATTTCTTTGTAATATGGACCTGGTCGGATAATTTGGTATCCGGTCTTTGGTTTTTTAATTTTCAATTCTCGGTCGGGTTATTTGTCCCCGATCTTTGATGCAATGTGTAGGGCGTTAACCTTGCCAAACCAACTTCAGGGTTTGGAGAAGATTTTCTTATCATATTTTCATTTAGATTCGGCTTTTTTATTGTGCCGACATCGGTTAGCCGAATGATTTTTCGAGATTCGGCCTTTTTACTGTACCAACGTCGGTTAGCCGAATTATTTTTATTTTATTTTATTTTACCGAGCTGAAGAACTCGGTGTAAAATTTTGTTTTTCCCAGCCGGAAAGGTCTTATTGACTTTGCCTAACCAGTGTGGGTTTTATTTTTTCCCAACCGGAAAGGTCTTACTGACTTTGCCTAACCAGTGTGGGTCCTGAAGGAATTTAATGGTCCCCGCCGATAAGGTCTTACAGTGCGCCTCACCAGCGTGGGTCCTTAAGGATCTTTTTGCTTGACTTTTTATGTTTATGTCAAGATGCATGTATGACGCGCGTATGCATGCATGTATGAATGTGTGAATATATGATGATTTCGTGCAATAAATGATTAATGCACGAAAAATGATGTTACCTCGATATTCTGTCGAGTCTGACTTTGTCTGTCGGTAGGTGCTGTGCCCTGCCGAATTATTTTTCGAGAGTCGGCTTTTTTACTGTTCCGACGTTGGTTTTGCCGAATTATTTTTCGAGATTCGGTCTTTTTTACTGTGCGACGTCGGTTAAGCCAAATTATTTTTCGAGATTCGGCTTTTTTACTGTGCCAACGTCGGTTAAGCCGAATTATTTTTCGAGATTCGGCTTTTCTATTGTGCCAACGTCGGTTAAGCCGAATTATTTTTCGAGATTCGGCTTTTCTATTGTGCCAACGTCGGTTAAGCCGAATTATTTTTCGAGATTCGGCTTTTTTACTGCGCCAACGTCGGTTAACCGAATTATTTTTTGGTAATCGGCAGGCCGAATTATTTTTATTTTTCCCAGCCGGAAAGGTCTTATTGACTATGCCTAACCAGTGTGGGCTCAGCCGGAGCAGAGGCTCAACGACAAGGTAAATTTAGAAGTCCTCTCAGTCGGAGCAAGAGCTCAACGACGAGGTAAATTTAGAAGCCCTCTCAGTCGGAGCAAGAGCTCAACGACGAGGTAAATTTAGAAGCCCTCTCAGTCGGAGCAAGAACTCAACGACGAGGTAATATATGCGTCAGCTCAGCCGGAGTCGAGGCTCAACGGCGAGCAAAATATAGATATTAGCTCTGCCGGAGTCGAGGCTCACGACGAGCAATAATAGGACGTCGGCTCAGCCGGAGTCTTGGCTCACGGCGAGCAATAATAGGACGTCAGCTCAGCCGGAGTCGTGGCTCACGGCGAGCAATAATAGGACGTCAGCTCAGTCGGAGTAGTGGCTCACGACGAGCATTATATATCGGCGTCACAAAAGTAGCTTCGGCTTTAGCGTAGATAAATGAAGTCGACTCCGGCGTCAATAATTAAATTCGGCCCCGGTATTGATAAATGAGTTCGGTTGACACGTCAGCCGGCTTTGAATAATTTTCCGCTCGCAGCTTCCGACATACTGGGTGATAATGTGTTTATCTCGATTGTAACTGATCACCTTTAGTTCGGCCCACGGGTAGTTGCTGGTACCGTGACTTAATTCTCAGCGCTTTAAAATTCTTCTTTACTAAGCCCAACTTTATTTGTATTTTTGGATCACACCTTGCAGAAGCCTAGTCAAGCTAGATTTAAGTGGGTGTAATTTGTTTCCTTTTCATACTCTTCTCGTATTCATCACCGCTTTCTTCTTATTTTCTTTTTCTCGCAGGCTCCGTGGATGAAAATTTTGAGGCGCCGTCGAATTAAGGGTCGATTGTTGAAGACCCCCAGTGATTGCGAATTCAACTCCAAATATTAACAGAAAAAGTGTGTTGACGGATTTTAATCCTACCTCAAGCAATCGGTTTAATTTGAAACCGAGCCATGGGGATTTTGAAGGTCGGAGAAATCGAGATTGGCTTCAACGGCGAATCGGAGGCTGCGTATTGGGATGTCCGAGATGTGATTATGTCGGACCTTGGTACATTAGAAATCCGATGATTGAGGTCGGAAGTCGGTGATGAAATTGACTCGTGAAGTCGATCTCGGTTGTTGTTGAAATCTGTTCGGCTGCAAAAAGTTTGACCTCGTTAACCGAGTTCGTATTTCAAGATTCTTCGAGGTATTTCGAGATCAGCCGCGTTCTGATTTGAGGTCGGTTCTCGGAGGTCGGGACCCGACTTATTCACAACCGAGGTGGTAAATTATTTAGAGGAGGTCGGATAAAATCGTTTCCCTCCGACTTTACAATCGAGGCCTCGACCTCAGTCATGAAAGCCCGACTTCATGACTGCCGACCTTAATCAATGATCTATCGACTCCGCAGATAGAGGACGAAGTCGCAAAAATCGATTCAAAATCACAGCCATGGCCGGTCGCCATCTCTAAGCCATAACCGACATCGCCTCCGCAAAGTCCTT
>BKCP01006294.1:2451706-2469996 GCA_008636005.1 Striga asiatica
CTGTTGATGCTCAAAATTTGATCAACATGGGGGTTCAGGGGAATTTATTGTGTATTTTTTGTATATAATTTTTGTGTGATTTTTTGATGAATTTGTATGGAATTTCTTTGTCTCTTGAATGAAAAAGACAAGAAAAGGATAAAGAAAATGACCCCTATTTTATGAAAGGATCATGATATGTTTGTATATATTGGATTTTCAGTACCCTTCTTCCACAAAATCAGAAGATGGGAAAATAAAGAAGCAGGTGCAGATGAAGGCACCGCCTTATTCATTCAAGATCAGATAGGAAAATAATAATAGCGCCCCCTCAGACCTATCTCGATGACGTCCATCATCGGGGTATTTATATATACGTTAAATGGGCCCGATATTATCACAAGCAATATTATTTAAGGCCCAAAAATAAAATAATTGATATAATACATATCCACGTGTAATATTTTAATAGGCGAGGCCAAAATTTGGTATCAACATTATATCAATGTTATCAAGTAATAGTAATTAAAAGTTTATATTAACATGAATGTTAATATTACACGGGTACTTAAATAATTGTTACGAAAAACTGAATAATATATGTCATTTTTGTACGGGTATATCGCAAAAATATATCAGTAAATGATATTTATACTGATATAAATATATCAGTATGGTTACGAAAAATGTTAATACCCATGTACGGGTATATCGAAAAAATATTTATAAATGTACGGGTTCATTTTCAGTATGACATACTGAAAATGTTACTTCATTTAAGTGAAATATTTAATATATCAGTAACTATTTTTCGTAACTTAAATGAAAATGCCAACTTATCAGTAATTTTTTTTATGGGTATTTAATACATGTATTTAGTACCCGTACATGGGTACTAAATACCAACTTTTAAGTACCCTTACTTAAAAGTTGATATTCACGGGCGTTATTAATTGTCGAATAATTAATTAATCTATTTAATAGTAACAAAAATAAATATAGATTAAATAAAATAAAGAATACTTCACAAAACTATATTTATAGTTTTTTTAATTCACAATAAGAAGTTTATCTTTTTTTCACTTTTTGTTGTACAATCAATTTTTTATAAAAACACCAATGTAATACCTCTTAATCTCTCGTTTCCTAATTAATGAAAAGACAAAATGCCTTAAGTTGAATTCAATTGTCAAAAAAATGTTATTGAAGTAATGTAATATCAATTAATTCGTTGAAAAAATGACATTTAATAACATTTTTCGTAACTTAAATACCCATGTACGGGTACTTAATTCAAATTATTTAACTTAATTTAATGTACCCGTACATGGGTAATACATGTATTTCATTACTAAATATATGAATAAGAAATGAAATTAAAATACCCATGTACGGGTACTTAATTCATGAAAAGTTGACATTTTCATTTATTACGGGTACTTAATACATGTATTAAGTATTTAGTACTCATGCCAACTTATCAGTAATTTTTGTATGGGTACTTAATACATGGGTATTTAAGTTGAATATCAATCTACACGAGATATTTTTTCGTAACTATCTACACGAGATAGTTTATTCATTTAAGTTGAATATTCCCCCGTGTATATGCAAAAATATATCAGTAATGTAATTATATAGATGTTAAAGATAAGTTGGAATATATTCAAAAAAATCTCCAATTTTGTTACCTAAAAAATTGGGATTCCTATGATTTCGATTTCATAGTTGAGAAAATCCGGTGGTTTCCTGAATAATTGGAAAGAAAATCCGACCAAATTTTTTATATTGGAATGATTCCAATATTCTGTTTTTTGCCTGATTCTGTTGTGGAATGATTTAAAATAAAAAGAAAATCAAAAAGTAAATAATGGATTTTTTTAATTGGTTTCCACAAATGGGAAGTCAATGGTGTTGTTGACCAGTTTTTTAAAAGTTTCCACAAATGATTTATTGACCTCTCTTTTTCAATATATATAGATAGATAATTTCTCTTTCCAATTCACTCCCCATATATATACTACTATTACTATTATTACTAGTATGTGGCCCGTGCGATGCATGGTTAAATAATATTAAATAATAATTATAAATTGACGATATAAGTAAATAATATGTATTCGTTTAGGATTTTGAGTGCCACTTTGAAATTTTTTGAGATTTGAGTTTAAGATGGTCAAATTCTAGAGGAATACTATGAAATCTTAAGTGTGAATGTGAGATTTAGAGTGAAATTTTGTATAATATTTTTTTCTTTTAAATCATAACTAATCTTAAAAAGACCTAACAAATCTTGATCTCAAATAAGTTAAATATTTAAGGATATTTTAAGATTTTTTTTTAATTTTTAAATATCAAAGATGAACTGTTTTTGTTACTAAAAAATGTGGACACAATTTTGAATGTACATCCCGTCCAAATGTCAGCTTTATTCTAAAATAAAAATTGCACGTGATTTTATCCAATTTATACACTTTTTATGAAAGAAAAAATTATTCAATAAGATTGGATACGAAAAAAATATGGGATTCAAATTTTGCCATAAGAATCTCCAAATTAGTTACCAAAAAAATAGGATTCGGATTTTGTTACTAAAGATTCACATGTATTTTTTTTAACTTTCCATTAATAGTAAGTCAAACATTATATTTATTTGGTCAAACTTTCTATTAATGTATTTTTCCAACAACCTCTTTATATATATACTAGTACAGTACCCGTGCGATGCACGGGATTTTATTATTTTCGTCCTTTTTAATCATCACCTTTTACTGAAATAAAGCACCTAATTAATTTACATAATGAATTTCTATGAAAAATAAGCAATAAGTAAAGCACCACATGTCGATATTGGCCGAACACACCATCTCCAACAACACTGTCACCAAAGTCTTCTACTGGCAATCGTTTGCCTCCGAGCAGCAACATTCTCCGGCCAAAAGTACGACCTGTAGAACCAATCCGGTCGTCTGCCAAACACTTGGTGCATCTCGTCGTCCGGATAAAACCCGCCGGTAGCACATTGTCCAAACCACCACCTTACCGATTTCTTAAAATTCTGAATATTAGTTGTAGTCGAGGCAATAAATAAGAGATACATGTGTTGCGGACATGGCCTTGTGTTTCCGAATGCAGATGGGTACTGCCCATGCACAAATCACTCTAGCTAAGGAAAATAAAAGAAAAATGACAAAAATAAAAGATAAAAACGACACACTGCAGCTTCTTGCAAAATATAGATGGACTTCAGTTATATATGAGTTTTTTATTGTGACCCTTAAAAACAATGAATTTTTAGTTAGATAAATATGGACAAAAAATATTTAAGTAGTTATGTATTTTTTGTTAGAACCCGAAAATTGACACGTTTTACCTATTATAAAGATTTCACAATATATTGAATTTTTGAAAAGTTTGTTGAGATTGTTGGGTTAGATAAATATGGTCACAACTAATTACCTATTTTAATGTCATGATTTTGAGATTGATTGACCGGACTTTTACATGATTTATTTAATATTCGAAAAACAGCAGGATAAATAATTTTTTTTTTTTAAAAAAAAAGTACCAATAATAGTAAAAATGAAAATTTTTACACGATTTTAGTTTCTTTTTTACCATATTCATAAAAAGTTCTTGAAGCCCGGATTGCTCGGATTGTACTCAAATTCGACCATCACCATCCAGACATTGCTCGGATTGTACTCAAACTCCGGATATATCTCGGATACTATAAATTCTTTCTTTTTTTTTACTCGAATTTAGAATTTTCGAGTTAATTCTCTCAAAATGCTTACATAAATCATATCCTCAAGATTCTAAAAATCCAAAAGGGCACTATATTTTTTATAAGTACCATTATCAATACAAAATCAACATGAGAAGTTACAGAAAAGATACCTCTGGAGGCATCACCATGTAGTCCAGTAATCTCCTCAAGCATCCTTTAATGCCTTCCATCATCTTGATCCTCGTTGTTGGGTATCCGCCAGTCCAAGGATCGCTTGAAGCGCCGTTAATCTTTTGAGTTAACGTGCAGTCCGGTAGAGCCCGAACAGCTCCTGGTCAGTCCCGGACAGCAGCCAATGAGTCACGGAAGCAGCCGCTACAGGCTCAAACATAAATAGCAGCAAAGGGGCAGATTTTCAACAATCAAATAAACTAATCACCATCACCATGGAATCAATTTAACTGTGTATACTGCAGCCACAAACAAAAAAATAAAAGTGATTAATAAACATAAATTAAAAGTAATCAAGAGAGGATGAGATTGAGAACGACTACACCCTTTTACGTAGACGAATTCGAAAGCCACACGTGAAGTGTTAATTACACAGGCTCAGTCAGGCCCCCGTATAATTATACCCACAAGAATCACAAGAATCTAGCTTCGGGACATAACCATTAGAACCACCGGCACCCGAATTTCGTTAGCACACGCCTCGTACAATGAAAACCCCGAAATACTCTCACACGGATACGTACCAAATGTTTATGCTCTCAATCTCTCTGTTTTTATTTCATACCCTCACACTCACAAAGCACACACAACACTCTGGTTTTTCCACTCACTCAAAGTGCACTCACTCTCGAAAAACATGCACTTGATTTATTTGTTTTTCTCACACATACTTAGCACACACCAAGAGTGCTCACATATTTTTCTCCTCAACTCACAGAGCACACGGATATATTTTTTCTATCCCCTCAGCACACACTGTTGCCCTCTGTTCTTCTTTTTCACACACGCAGACTCTAATTAAAAGGATGATTAGAGGAAAATAGGGGAGAATCGGGAGGAAAAAAAACTGACCGATTCTAGAGGATTTCAAAATTTGAGAACACTTATCTCAAAGGTTTAGGAGATGGAGCAATCCGGGAAAACAGCCATCCACAAACGTCATTTGGGCCAAAAGAAATAACACTCGTCATCATAATTTGTGTTTACCATCATCATCATCCTCATTCTCTGCATCATACCATCATCACCTAATGGGACTTTCCAATCCTACGAATAAAAAACGGTAACTAAGCCATGCTTAACTTATACACACATTCTGAGTATGCATAAATATGCACATTCAAACCTCAAAATCCTTAGTAGTCAAGACGGTCGAATCGCCTGTTCGGCTTTATACTCATACACGTGATGAACCCGCACGTCCTCTTCACCCTTAGTTTCATTTTTATCTTTTATTTTTTCCAAAAAACCCCCACATGTAACAATTTTGATAGCACAAATCAGAACCTATAATCATATGAAATTAAACACAGTTACGAATCAATTTCATCCCAAAAAAAGCAAAAAAAAAAAAGGAAATAAACCGACCTTGCGGCCTCCATCGATGAGAATCGGATGATCACACTGGTGCAGATACAGGTCCTTTTTAGAACGGAATTTAGAAAGCAGGGCATCAGGGCCGTCGACGGCACCGACTATCAGATCACGATAATCGGACAGTAGGAACCGACCCCAAACGACGTCGGATTGGGAGGCGGAGCAGAACGTGGAGGCGACCGCAGATCCGGAGATTATCTAGCGACTCCTGAACTCCTTGCTTGGAAACCGTGAGGATTTATGGGAGATTAAGGCATGATTTATGGAGCTGCGGCTAAAGAATTTGGGCGATCTCTTAGTGTTTTTGGAGAGATTTTATGGGGTAAATACGGGAGGGTGCGGATTTTGGGGAGACGTGTGAACAGATTTCAATTGCAACGCGTCAACAGATTTTCAGCCGCAATATAAGGAATCAAAATTTTAAATTGTATGGTTTTTAAAAGAATCAAAATTTCAAATGGTATGATTTTTAAAAGATTGCCATATTCAGTAAGTCAACTTGGTTGATTGTGATTTTTTTAAAACTTTACCAAAAGAAATTATTGACCTCTCTTTTTCAATATATATAGATATATAGATTCATTTATTTTGTACAAAAATCATAAGAAATTGGAAAAGATTTCAGCTCTCTCCCCAAAATTCTCTCTCCGTCCAAATGTGTTCAGATCCAAAAAAATACAGAAACTTCAGATCCCCAAAAGACGAAGAACATCAAGCACAACGACAACATCTCACTCCAGACCAAAAAAATGCAGTGGTATTGCTGTATCAATGGTTATGAAATTCGCTGACAACATAGTAAAGGTAAAGTTTGATTTTCATCACCTGCATTATGTCACGAGCAAGTCTGTCAGTAGATCTTGTCCAGATTATTCTTTTATTCTTTCATTATTAACCTCTCCTTTAGTTTTCAATTTTATATATAATTCCTAATCTAGAAGTCCACTTGCCTCCTACCTTTAAAGTCCGTCGAGCTAGTGAAGCTCATAATTCTGTGTCGCCATTCACTGTCAATAAATATTTATTGAGGCCAATTAAGTTTGTTTCCCACTGCTCATTCACTGGACGTCACATGAACATGGGTTGAATATACTATGAGAAGATTCGAACGTAAATATAGTGTTATAGTAGTTTCTACTTCTAAATGAAGCAATTTTGCAGGTGTACTCAACTTCAGTTGCAATGTTGTTGACTGCAGTTGTCTCCGTTTTCCTATTTGGTTTTCATCTTTCTCTTGCCTTCTTTCTTGGTTCCACGTAAGTAAAATATTCGAATATTTCTATAAAAACATCATTTTTGTTTGGGAAATGCTATAAGTACATAATAATGTACATAAAGTTTTATATAACACTCACATTGAGTGGGTCCTACCAAAAATAAAAAATCAAGTGGATCCCACTTCACGTGAGTGTTATGTACACCTCTATGTACATTTATTATGTACATGTAACATTTTTCTTTTTGTTTTTTCCTGATTTCATTTTTCTGTTGTCACCCATTTTTGTTATTTCTTTTTGCAGAGTTGTTTCAGTTGCAGTATATTTGCACTCTATTGGCAAGCTGCAAAGATATTGATTTACAGTTTGTAAACCTTCTTAGAGTGGTCAAAATAAAAGGGTTCTATATCTTGTATTAGTTTCATTGTTTTTGGTCCATCTGCAATAGATCACAGTTGATGACGTCTTTCAAAACCCATTTTATTGTTGGAAGACCCATTTTATTGTTCGGGTAGTTTACATAGACATGTCTAGTAGACAACAATTCGATCATATCTTTTCAATACTCCATTCCATCCTCTTATTACCCATTCATTGGTGAACATAAATCTGTTTGGGAGAAAAAGAAAACAAGAATGACAGAAAGATTGGTAGTTTTCCAAAAGGTTTTTGCAAGTATTTTTCGAACACTCCTTGGATGGTTATACCATTTGTTTAGGACATTTAGTTGTAGAACATTAAATTTATGCAACATCCAATTTTTATTTCGAACAACTACTTGTTCAAAGATTATCTGAGCAATACCACCAGTGTATTCTTATGAAGACATGTCATTTCTTCACATGAATCTTAAATACCACCCATTTAAATATTTCGCTGACCATGGTATGAGACTCCAAAATAAAACAAACAGTCCCACCAAAATTAACGTTTTATTCCAGAAAAATAACAGATTGAATAGAAGCTAATGAGGCAAATGATTAAATCTCTAATGAGCAGATATAGCTAAAGAGCCCGAATCTGAATCAATTTTGTACTTCCGCGATAGTATGAGAAGTTGCATCTCCACAAAACACATTCATTTCAACACTTCATTGTATTTGATGACACAATCATAGAGTCGTCCCCCTAGAAACTCGGCAACTTCTGGGTGCTTCACCTGGATCAAATATGAACAAAATTATTATTGGAATTAGTGTTGATGGGCAATATGCCATCAGTAAGCGAATGTTTCCATAACAACCCATATTCATTACCATAGCAATTTTCATTGAATCACATTTGAACTGCGCATAAAGATTAGTCTCTATTCCTCGTCCCTGGCCAAAAACAATAATACATATGTGAGAATNNNAAAAAAAAAAAAAAAAAAAAAAAAAAAGTACTATGCGCTGAGAGCATGAGAGCATGAAGACAGTTATCAGTCAAAACAGGCTGTTATGAAGAAAATCCCAAAAAATGTCCATTAGGTTCAGCCTGATTGCGACTAGCCTAATATATTCATCCACTTCTTCATATAGCACTCTTGAAAGGGCAGCCTTTGTTAGGTTATCTAGGGAGTATTTTTGGAACACTTGGATGGGTGTTTGTAACACTAGGGGATATTTGCAATTGTGGAAGATATGTGGAGTTCTTGTTAATTAGGCTAAACTTCCAGGCCACATCAATTTGAATTACACAGCAATCTTAGCAGAAGAATGCAGGTGGATCATAATCATTTACCATTCCTTCCATTATGACAAGGTCCGCATCACTTGCCAGGTAAGCAAGTTCTTGGGATACTCTTGTAAGATCAATAACCTATAAAAAATAAGGACAGTCACTCACAACAGAAGCAATCCAACCTTTGGGTTCAGAACTATAAGAAGTCATGAAAAAATCAACACGAAGCTTCTTACCGGTAAATCATTACCAGAATTTGCAATTAAAAGATTTGAAATATCAACTCCCAGAAGCTTGCCATTCTCATCCTTCAACTGTAAATAGAATTTTCCTTAGACAAATTGAAACTATACATTTTATCCTGAAGTCATCAATACTGTAATTGCTGCAGTACCTTGGCTATAATCTCAACTAACTCGGGGTATGTTACATCATTAATAGAAGGCAAGTCATTTGCAGCCAAAACAACCTGCACTAAATCAATCAGTTACCTAGCTGCATAAGAAATAAATAAAATGTAACATCACATGTTCAGATCACACTGCAAGTCCGTTAGAGTTTGAGTGCAATTGGATATGCTTTAATGGATGAGAAATTTGTTGGAGAAAGAAAAATTAATGAAAGAACCAATCCCTTGATGCCCTGTCGCTTAAAGCATTTCCTAAGACATAATTTAATTCGATGGGAAGTCTCTAGTAGTTCTCTTTCGCAGCATAGCGAGTAAAGGGTCTAAAATCACACCTGCACACCTTGGCGAAGTAACTCCCTTGCAAACGGCAATATACCCAAAATGATATCTGCGCCAGAATTATCTACAAGGATTACAGCCTATGGCATAAATGTCCAAAAGTTAGTAAAAGGGATCTCAAGATAGTAAATGATGCATTGAACAGAACAATAAAACCAAAAGAACCTTTTTCCAAGATCTCCGGGCCCATTTTAAAATGAACTTGTTCAAATCATCAATCACCCAGGGTCTAGGGACAAGATTCTGGCAGCTAGCTTGAAAAGACATACCATCCTTTGCAAAAATTTCTGCCAGCTTCAAAAATAAGGAAAGAATTCTTGTTATGTAAACCCAGGGCAAAAGAAAATCTATTTTACCTAGAGAAATATTTCAAAGTTGCAGTTGGATGATAAGATTTGGATTTGTTTCTTCTCTTTTAGGGTGTAGGGTAAGGCAGACCCGTCACCTATATACAACAACAACAACATAGCCTTTAGTCCCAAGCAAGTCGGGGTAGGCTAGAGATGAAACCCAAGAGAAACACAAATGTTTGCGTACAAGCAGAGCAGCAACAGGTCCAAAAAGGTGATGACTATATAAATGCTTTAAGAAGCTTTAAAAGAAGCAAGGTACAGTTGATCCAGTCCAAAAGTTCCTAAAATATGATGAGGAATGGTATGCTGATGAAAGCAAATAAAGATGGTGCGTCCACAGACAGATTACCAAGGAAATATTACGTGGCAATGACAAAATATAATATGGATTCGAAATCGACTGCGAAATCTCAAATTCAAATAAAAAATGAGACTTAGGGATTGGACAAATATTATCACCTGAACAAACAAAGGGAATTTCTATAAGGGGATTCAAATCGTTTAGTTTCAAATCCTTGTAAGATCCAACCTCATAGTGTAATAATTGATATTACACTAAGCAAAGGTAACCTTACAATAGTAACATTCTAAGTTGAATTGTGATGGTGGTGGCCCTCACATACAAAAAACTTTAATATATTGGTAGGTGATGTGTGCTAGACTGCAAGTCGCTGAAGATGTATATTGAAAATGATGATATCTAATGAAAAAAAATTATGAACAAACAATAATTTCCTTTTCAGAATAGTTAGAAAATGGTGGACAGAATAGAAACGATGCACGGGCCCTCGAGAGTTGATCTCTGTATATTTATTAGTTAGACAGTTACAGTAGGAAAATTGTGATCTTTTAAGTAAACACATGACCTTAAAGAAGTGACTTTGCTGATTCGTAATCATATAATTTCTTCAGGAAGAAAGGGAAAACTCAAAAAACAAAGAAATTAAGTTTATGTTCAACATCATTTTCTCAAGCACGTCGTACTAGCTTGACCCCGAATGCAGTACTTAACATATAGTCCTTGAGCAGATAGGAGCCCAACATACCTGAGCCGAGCCAAGATCAAATATGTTACCCGCAAGGATCCCCCTAAGCAAGTTCTCAAAACGCTCGAGTTCATTCTGGATAGAATCATTAAGATGTACAACACCCTCAAACAAGGATATTGCCTTTGCATTTTCTTCATCCTATCATATAATCAAATGAAACAACTTAAGCATAAAACTACATTCTTGTTCTTCCTATTGCTAAAGAAGAAGGCAAGAAAGGGAACATGGGCTGTATAAGGGAAGACAACTCTCACAGAAAGTGATGCATAGAAGGATACATAAAGTATTATTACGTTCACATCAAACCCTCTCCCAACAATACATCAACCTCTACAAAGTAATCAAGAATCCTACAATCCACCCTGAGTGGGAAGTAATTGGAATACTTACTTTGACCTTTTTGAATATATCTCTGAATCCCACTTCTCTGAGGACCTGTTCGCGAAGTTGGCAAAGGAGCTGAAACAAAAATACTTGAATTGTAAGAAGGCACAACAGAGGTACTTGACTACAAGCCACTAAAACTAGATCTAAGTGAGCCATTTTAGTTGAGAAGGATCAACGTACAATGCAATCAGGTGGGCCACCATGACTCTCAGGATCTTTCTTCAAATCCTCAAGTATTTCCGCATACCTTAGGAGTGACAAACAGTGCGTAAATTCTTTTTATTTTATTTTTTTCAATCAATCAAGTGATGGAGAGTAAAGTTATGAACAAATGTGTGGAGGTTGCGAGCTGAGTACTACCTGTGAGCAAATTTTTCAGCTTTGGAAGCAGCATCTGGAACCGTATCATCGCTCTCAGCGCGTTCACTGCAGTGGAAATTGGTTGATTTGATTGATAATGAAATTGAATGCAATACCGTAGATGAGAAAATATATAGAGAAGAAGAAAAGGTAAGGAACCGGAAAGAGGGGATGGAATTGGCGAAGAGGTTGATCCAAGAAAGCTCAGTAGGGGTTGGCCTTTTGGGATTGTCGGAAGGGAATCGGTAGGGAATGGTGCAAGCTCTGTAATTCGACTCCACCAACACCGGCAGCGCCACCATTTCACCACTGCTCTCCATCTTTTTCTTCTTTGTTTTCTCAGACTCGAGATTCACCAATTGTACGTGCAACTCGGTGAAATTATGAATGGCGGTTAAAAATTGTTATTTTATTGTTTTACTACTCAGGGCATAGCCAAAAAATTTTTTGACTCGGGACTGCATATTATTGTAGCTATTATTGAAATCGAATAGACATAGTCATGGGTCGATCCAGTATGTCGGTTCAGGCCGAACCGACACAAACCGGCCCGTTGACCATGGGTCTTGAACTAGCCCGTGGTTTTGACCAATTCAGTTCATATACAATATTTTATAGTTTATACATTTTGAACTAACAGTTTTGGTTCTGAACTGGACCGAAACCCGAGATTCCACTTTTTCTTAAAAAAAAAATATATCACTTTTTAATTATTTTTTTTAATGAATCGGACGACCAAGAACCGACAGTTCAATGAACCGGCCCGTGCATATGTTCGCGCCGGTTCAGGGTCCTTCAACTTTCGGCAATGGTGATTTCGACCCGTAACTGGTTTTGGTGATCATGACTAGAACTAAATTATCTAATAACATATGTCGGTTTGAATTGGGAAAACTCACTCGCTTATATATTTAAACAAGCCAAACCCAAATACCTAATCAAACTTGTCGATCAGACAAATAGAGTCAAACATGTTTGCACTAAACTCTGTAGAGTTTTTTCTTTGTCTAGGGAATGAGGGTGAAATCAACAAAAAAAATATTAATAAATGAAAATGGATAACGGAGTGTGCAATGAGATTAACTCAATTAAATAGCCCGCAGGAGAAGTATGTGTCAAACTTAATTATCCAGCTTATTTTGGTACTTGTCAAGTCAACCCATTAAAAAATTAAAAGGTAAGAGTGTGTTGGGCTACATTATAAACCTAATTGATAAAAATATAATAAGAACACAATTGTCATTTAAAAATAAATGATTATTTTTTTTCCTCTCATTGCGATCATCACTTATCCTCCATTGTTGTCACATAAAAAATTTTGAACTCAAAAATATTCGACCTGAATCTTGGGACATCCAGCTCGAAATTAAATGGGGCTGCATAAAAAATTACATACGGCTAAAGGGGGTTAAGTATAATTTTTTTTTTTTTAAATAAGGTTAGCAATTTTTTTTTTTTTTTGGACATGGGGCTGGAGCCCACCCTTGCCATAGGGTGGTTCTACCCCTGTTACCACTAGTACGTACCCCGTGCGATGCACGAGACAAACATATTAAACGAATTATTTTCACAGACTCTGTCTGTTTAAGTCTAAAGAGCAAGAGTTGTTTTCATCTATTTTTCACCTGTGTTTTTTAATCAGCGTAAAGTGTAAAAAACACTAGGGTTATAATCTATTTTCCATCTTTTTTAATCAGCGTTGTTCTTTTAGCCATATTAAATATAAGCATGTTAGGGTTAGCTTGTAAAATAATTAATATATTATCTCAATAACACATTTATTTATACTAATATAAATTTGATTTTAGTATATATATTTATTCATTGATATAAGAGAAAGTAACAATTTTATTTATTCTTGCTAACCATATAATACTTGATTATTATTATATTATAAACTTTGTTGACATATAATATCGTTATTATTTATAAAAGTTGTACGTCTTCTTTTCTTTTCATTTCATGTAATGAAAAATACACGTCAGTATTGTTTATTTATGTAATCAATTTAAAATATGTAAATAAATATAAAATTAAATAGTGTATAAATATTTTACAAAATATACACACATGTTTTTTTAGAATTTAATTTTGTATAATTAAACAACTTTGATTTAGCAAATGCCAAAAACTCAATCACTTCTGTAATCAAGATTTTTCTAATTTGCATTATAAGTATTTATAGTTTATTTAACATATTCTGCAATGAAAATATATTTTACAAAAATTTTATTATAAAATGAAATCAAAATAAATAAAAAATGATAAAATAAAATAATCATGGTTGCCAATAATATACAAATAAATCTAAAGAACAATTAATATATTTCAATTTTAATGTTTGACCATTAGTAAAACTATTTAATGTGTCTGCTCATTATCTCTTAAATGGTAAATTATATTAATTTGAAGAATAATCTATTTTTTATATATAACGAAGTAAAGCTTAAAAAGAATTATATTGGGAAAAATTAATTCACCAACTTGATTTCGACTGATTAATTGGATAATAGGATGGATGTGTATACAAATATAATAGACGGTGATATTTGTCTCAAGTAAAAGAGAAATTTGAGTGCGGAGAAAGAAGCATTTCATCGGTCCGAGGGCCAGCCGGCCAGGCATCAGTCAAGTAAATTAGTGAACACTAAAGGAATGAAATGTTAATCATATACTATACAGTATACTGTATATAGAAGATAAAAAGCGACGAGAAAAAAGGTGTATGTGTTTTGCCTGCTGGTGCTAGGACAATACTAGATGCTTTTGTTTATTATATATGAATTGAGGTGAAGAAAAACACAAAAGTGGCTTTTGCTTTAGACCTTTTACTTTAGAAAGAAAGGGAAGCAAACAAAAGTGGAATATTTGTATATGAAGAAGAAATGGGTTCTACAGCTGTCTTGTGTCTTGCAGCCATCGTCTGCTACATGCTTTCGGCCATAACTGCTTCTTCTGCCCAATGGAAGTCCGCCACAGCCACCAAGTCAAAAGACACCGATTCCTCCATTGCAACCGGTAACTAACTTATTGCCTTGTGATTAGGAAAAAGAATGTGATATAAAGTTACCATATCTCATGCTCTTGCAGAGGGTGCTTGTGGTTTTGGAGACCTTCACAAGACGAGCTATGGCACTTATAGCACCGCATTAAGTGGGATTTTATTCAACAGAGGAAGTAGCTGTGGGGCTTGTTTCGAGCTCAGATCTGGCACAAGTTCAATAGTCCTCACTGCCACCGATTTCTGTGCGCCTAACTATGCTCTACCTCCCGATAATGGCGGGTGGTGCAACTTCCCCAGAGCCCACTTTCAAATTCCAGACTCTTCCTTTTCCCTTCTTACAAAAGATACAGTAGATCCCATCCACATCCACTACAGGAGGTATTATTATGTATTGTTGTTAGTTTGTGACCCACTGACTAAGCTTAAGCTTAATTGTTTGTTTTGTGGCTAAACTTGCCGGATTTTTGTTTTGAGAGCAGGGTGAGATGTGAAAGAAAAGGAGGAATCCGGTTCACACTCAAAGGCAACGCTTATTTCATGCAAGTCTTGGTTACCAATGTGGGTTTGGATGGCCAAGTTGTGGGGCTAAAAGTTAAAGGGTCGAGGACCGGATGGGCTCCAATGGCACGGAATTGGGGCCAAAACTGGCAATTGAACATCAACCTTGCAGGCCAGCCACTGTCCTTTGAGCTCACTACGTCTACTAGGAAAACACTTGCATCTTACAATGTCGCTCCACAAAACTGGAACTTTGGTCAGACATTTTCGGGAAAACAGTTCTAGCCCAAAACTCAGGGATGGATTGTCTTGCCATGGTGGTAAATGGAGTTCTGCCGACTTCAACTAAGCTTTTGCATCACTATAAACAGTTCTAAAGAGATTTGGAATTTTCGTATTTTGAGAAACATTTTTCCTTATCACAGACGCCTAATTAGCTATTTGTAGCAATTGAAATACTTGATTTACTTCAAAGAAAAACAAGCACCACAAGTCTTGAGTCAACATAAGTAAACCTTACACAATTTCTTTTGTTTTGTTTTCGGTGACAGCAGATCACCTAAAGATGCCACCAAAAAACTAAACCATAGAAAGGCAACTACCAATGTTCCTACATATCTAGTTATCTACTTGCTCGAATGGCACACGAACAAATAGTTGCCCATGAAGGGTCACCACAGCAGACGTATGATGAGGATCAATTCTAGTAGGTAAGCTAACCACCTGGGGAAAACACATTTTTGCTGGTCATATAGAAGAAGAGAAATTCAAAAACCATCTACACAATATTCTTGTAAAGAAGAGTTTATGAGATTAATAGAGATTAAAAATCTGGCAACATACTCTCACACCACACACACCAAGCACAATAACCAAAATTTATTTACCTTTTTAAATGGAGTAACACCCCAGGGATTGTCTAGCTGTTCGGGTTGCCCAGATATTACCAACCGCCCGGCAGGATCAGATTGCACACGCACCTGTTGTCAAATAAAGAATCAGGCCATTCGCATACATTTTTGTTTAAGTTGCTAGAGCATGAAAAAAAAAATGAAGTTTTAGGAAGACAAGCAAATATAGAAAATTGTCACCGCAAGCAAGACGGATCAAATAAACTTTAGAAATAGAATAAAGCTACCCAAAACCGTAACTAACTATGACGTAGTCATTCAACTTGTATTCTAAATTCTACATCAACAAATCATCAAGACCACCAATACACTCAAGTTGTTCAAAACAATGACCATCAACGAGACATAAACTCAGATTGTATTCAGACCAAATAATTAAGAAAAATGCTCACAATGTTAGTAAGTTTTATTACACTATATGACCCATAACTCCCTTGATAAAATTAATGTTGAGATCCAACTCCAAAGGGCCAGGGCTTCCTCTTCAGTTTTAAATTGTTTCAGTATGGAGAGCCACCCTCTTGGCCTTTTTATACATACAAAAAGCTATAAATAAGGTGCACGAGTAAGTCATTGCGTAAAAGGTCTTTCTATTACTTGCCTCCTCACGCAAAAGCCCAGGAACTAAAGCATACACTTCATAGCAGTCTTTCTGCATATGCAGCAGGCAAAACGAGTCAGAGAGCATGCCATGGACAATTAAATATGAAGGACTGGAAAGATCATACCATTCTCTGCACATTGACCTTCACCCAATCAGCAGGGACACCAACATCGACAACCATTACCTCTGATCTGTCCAAACCACTGAAATCATTACTTTGAAGTCCAAAAGATGATTCTCTGAATTCTTAAACATTGACAAACAACAACAACTATGTCTTATGAAGGCTTGATATCATCTTTCTTCAGTTGAATCTCAATGACACAGAAGTCTCTTTTGATACACGAACATGGTGAAACAGGATTAGAAATATCAAGTGTCTAGAAATCACTTAGAATGCTATATCCAACAACCCATGAATGATGCCAACAGCTGTATTTTAAGAACAGAAGGAGCTCCAAACTGATAAATCTTAACTGTGATTTTGACGCCACATGCGCAACTTTTACAGCATGCTCAACAGGAGAAGATCCTTTGCGCTTCAGGAAACCTTAGTAAAGGATTAACCAAATGTGGAATAAAATCCAAATTGCCATAAAAAAGGCCATGAAATATCACTCCTAACAAGAAAACTTACCAATGTTTCTTAATTGCTTTTCACGCTTTGGTGTTGTAATTGGGTTCTTATCCTGCATAACCAAAGTATGAATGCAAGATGAAACCTACAACATGGGGCACAGACTAAAAAGATACAATCATACAAAACACTGGAAATAAACGAATGAACAATTAGAATACCTAAACATACCTTAATGATGGGATCCCCAACCTCACCATTACCAAGAAGCCGCTGTGAGTGCCATCCTTGCATGGCACGAGCAGCAGCATCCCTTCTTGCTCTACCTGATCCTAAAGGATTACTTAGATCTACCTGCAAATTAATTGTTTCAAGGACATGTTCTGGGTTACAAAATTTACTAAGATAGATAATGTAATAAGTTTTACAATCCATTATAAACTCAAATTTGAATTACTGTACCATTAGTATATGTAAAGAATTTACTCAAATATTTTAGCCGCAACTCATGAATAACTCCATAGACCATTTTATACCATAATTTTTCTTAGACTAGTATGCCCCAAGCAAGCTGTTATAACATTATAATAACATTCATGCATGCCGTGATTAGGACGCTGTCATGCTGGAATCACATGTAGATGGATTCACCTGATTGCCAGAAGCAGGATCTGCTAAAGAAGAATCAGTGAAAGGTAGCTCGCCGCTACGCATTTTGTACTTCTCATATTCCAACAGTGCCTACAAATAAACGTCACAAATCATACTGTGATGTCATATTTGGTAACTGAATATAGAGATGCACGAATAAACAACGATACAAGAGTAAAAAATGAGCAGGGACTTGAATATTACCTTCTCATAAAAACCTCGAAATGTCCAAGAGACAGTAGTACAGGTCCTGTACAAAAGTCACAAATTACAAGCATGAATCAATGAATCATCTCCAAGGAATGAAAAAGAATGCAATAATTATGACAATTCAGTGTTAGTGTTCTGATTGTGAGTATGTGTGAATAGAGAAACAGAACAAACACTCACAGAAAACCATCTATTTGTCACCATTTTGTCATTTAATTTATGGTGCAGCGACAAATGTATTCAGACAAGCAGAAATACACAACTGACATTAAGTGGGCTGTGAGCATAATATATTGCATTATTTACTATAAATAAAAATATAAAACTTGATCTTAACTTTGGGGGCCTAAAGGATTCTCCTACTTGCCGCCACAACTTCAGAGAAGTCACCTAGAAACCAAAGAATAACTCAGCTCATAGAGGTCAAGAAGAACATTTCACGGAAAATTCACTAGTAAAATCAACAAAGAACTATCATGAATACTGAAAAGGAATACAGATAGCTAGCCAAGAAGCTAAAACCTTAGGAAAAGCATGCATAACATTCACACTCTTATCAATTTCAACAATTAATCACAAACCATGACATATCTGTATAAAGCATTAGACAACTGTAGCTCACATGACATGAGGAAATTGGGTAGATAAAATCCCTATAACACTAGGCAGTTTAAGGCTTTGAACAGGAGATTTTTTTTTAAAATCTTTCTTTTCTTTCTTCATTTCTTTCTTTTTTTTTTTT
>BKCP01006294.1:2471167-2517452 GCA_008636005.1 Striga asiatica
TTATTTTTTTTACTATCTACCATTTTAACAAATTATTTTATTTTCGCATTTAAAGTCTCAAAAACAAAAAAAGTCCCAAATAAAATTATTTTCGTCACAGTACACAATTATTTAATGTCTATTACAAACTTTGATGGTAAAAAATAAACGAAGAAAAATGTGTACGTACGTACACGCAAAAATTCAAAAATAGAAAAACTAATAAATAATGATTAAAAAGTAATTTTTTTTTTTTTGGGGCCAAAGTACACTGTATTTAAAGTAAATTGCAAACATTGCAGTGTGGGAGACTAAGGAATGGGTCAAGCTAAGACGTCTATAACTGTACACTCAAAAATTCAAAAACAAAAAAACTTATAAATAATGGTTGAAAAGTCTCAAACAAAATTTCTTTTGCCACCGTACATTATATTTTTTTTTTTTCCCGAAACGATAGATAATTTTATAAATCAAAATGCACAAATGTGCGAATATACAGCAGCCAACGGCTGAATACACAGCAGCCACAGCTGAAAAAGTGGGAGGACAGATCAGAAGCCCGCCTAGAATCCCGACTAGCAACGCTAGAATAAAAAAAACACACTCACAACTAAACTAACCAACAATACAAACAACTAGAACAACTACAAGGACCCCAACAGGGTAATACCCAAGTATCGGACCCCAACAGGGTAATAAAGTTGACACTCGGGCTCACAGGGGCCAACGACCCAAACCAAAAACACAGGACATCGACACACAGGCAAAACGCCCGAACCAAAATACAAACCTACCACAAAACAATATAAAGAAAAAAAACACACAGCCCTTCCACGGCAAAACAGCCGAGTCTAACCAGCGGAGAACAGTCGATTTCAGAGAATAGTCCAAGTTCCAGGAACGGCTCCCGAAACTGCCACAAGGCCTATACAAAAAGTCGAACCCGAACACAAACCAAACTCCGAAACAAACCCACCTCAACCGAAGGGACAACCGAACCCACTCCCACTCTAGCACTTCCCGAGCCCGCCTAACACCACTAGCCGAGCTAAAGAACGCCAAAACCCCGCCGTCTAACACCACTAGACGGAAGGGAGGGGGGGTTCGAGCCCTTAGCCCCGACACACAAGCAGAGCTCCACCCCGCCTCACAACCCACAAACCCATCAGCATCACCACACACCACCGGCAATAGCACCCGAAAGATAGAATCCCGAATGGGGCATCACCGGAAAAAAGGAATCGCCCGAGCCCTCCATTCGCACAAATACAGAGCAAACCAATAGAAACCAGAAATTGAAGTGGAACTCACCTCCAATCGAGTCCGGGATACACCAATTGCAGTCCAATTGACGACCCAAGAGCCTGCCTCTACCAATCGCTTCGACTCCGACGAACTAGGGTTAGGCAGACCTTCGAACGCAAGCACATCGCGGAAACACCATAGGTCCAGATTTGTAGAGGAGGGACGGCGGTCGAACGCGACCACCGGCCGGCGCAGCACCGTCACCGAGGAAGGCGACGCGATTCAGAAGAGAGAGAGCTGTGTCGGGCTGTTTTTTCGCGAGAGAAGAAGAGAGCTTGAATTTTACTTTTAGCACATTTTTTTTTTTTTTTTTTTNTTATAAACGACCGAAAGGCGTATACTAATGTACAAACAAAAACTCAAAACGAAATAACTCATAAATAATGGTTAAAAAGACTCAAACAAAATTTATTTTGCCACAGAACACCATTAATTAATATGTATTACAACATTTGATGGTGAAAATTTAATTTTGAAATGGAAGACAAACTACTGAAAGACGTGTACTAAGGTACACAAAATAAAAAACGAAAAAACTCATAAATAATAATAGTTAAAAAGACTCAAACAAAAGTTTTTTTGTCATGGTACACCATTATTTAATGTATATTACAAACTTTGAATCGAAAGAAAAATGACTGAAAAGAAGTGTACTAAGATACACAAAAAAATTTAAAAAGAAAAAACTCATAAATAATAGTTAAAAAAGCTCAACAAATTTTCTTTTGTCACAGTACACCATTATTTAATGTATATTACAACCACTGATTGTGAAAATTCAATTTTGAAATGGAAGAACGACGACCAAAAGGGCATGTACTAAGGTACACGAAAAAAATTCAAAAACGAAAAACTTCATAAACAATGGTTAAAAAGGTTCAAACAAAAATTCTTTTACAACCATAGACCATTATGTAATTTATATTATAAACTTTGATGTTGAAAATTTAATTTTGAAACGAAAGAAAAACGACTGAAAGGGCGTGTAATAAGGTACACAAAAAAATTCAAAAATAGAAAACTCAATAAATAATCGTTAAAAAGGCAAACATTTTTTTTTTTTGCCAGAGTACTCCATTATTTAACGTATATTGCAAACATTAATGGTGAAAATTCAATTTTGAAATAGAATAAAAACGACAAAAAGGGCATGTGGTAAGGTACACGAAAAAATTCAAAAACACAAAAACTAATAAATAATGGTTAAAAAGCTCAAACAAAATTTGTTTTCCCAAATTACATCATTATTTAATGTATGTTACAAATTTAGATAGTGAAAATTCAATTTCAAAATGGAAGAAAAATGACTGAGAAAACGTGTACTAAGATAGATGCACGAAAAAAAATTTAAAACGAAAAAAACTTATAAATAATGGTTAAAAAGACTCAAACAAAATTTGTTCTGCCATAGTAAACTATTATTTAATGTACATTATAAACTTTGATTGGAAAAAATCAAATTTTGAAACGGATGAAAAACGACTAAAGGGTGTGTATTAAGGTACACGAAAAAATTTAAAAACGAAAAAACTAATAAATAATGGTTAAAAAGGTTCAAATAAAATTTCTTTTTCCACATTATAAATTTTAATGTTGAAAACTCAATTTTCAAATGAAATAAAAACGACTGAAAGGGCGTGTACTAAAGTACACAAGAAAATTAAAAAGTAAAAAACTCATAAATAATGGTTAAAAAGGCTCAAACAATTTTTTTTTACCATTGTGCACCATTTATTGTATACTACAAACTTTGGTGGTGAAAATTCAATTTTGAAATGCAATAAAAACGACTGAAATAGCATGTACTAAGGTACACGAAAAAATTTAAAAACAAAACAACTCATGAACAATTGAGAAAAAGGCTCAAACAAAATTTATTTTGCCATAGTGCAATTGTTTATTGTATATTACAAACTTTGGTAGTGAAAATTCAATTTCAAATGAAGAAAAACGACTGAAGGAGCGTGTACTAAGGAACACATAAAAAAAATCAAAAACAAAAAAACTCATAAAGAATGGTTAAAAAGGCTCAAAAAAATTTCTATTACCACTGTACACCATTTATTATTTACTGTAAAGAACAAACTTAGATGGTGAAAATTATATTTTTAAACTGAAGAAAAACGACTGAAAGGACGTGTACTAAGGTACACAGACAAATTCAAAAACGAAAAAACTCATAAACAATGGTTGAAAAATGCTCAAACAATTTTTATTTTTTTTGCCACAATACATTAATGTATATTACAAACTTTGATGGTGTAAATAAAAATTACAAACGGAAGAAAAATGACTGAAAGATGTGTACTAAGGTACACAAAAAAAATTCAAAAACGAAAAAACTCATAAATAACGATTAAAAAGGCATAAACAAAGTTTCTTTTGTCATAGTACACTATTATTTAATGTGCATACCAACTTTGATGACAAAATTTAATTTTAAAATGGAAGAAAAAAGACTGAAAGGCGTGTACTAAAGTACACAAAAAAATTCAAAATGGAAAAACTCATAAACAATGGTTAAAAAGACACAAATAAAGTTTTTTTTTTGCCATAGTACACCATTATTTAATGTATATTACAAACTTTGATGATGACAATTCAATTTTGAAATGGAATAAAAACGACCAAAAGGTGTGTACTAAGGTACACGAAAAAAATTCAAAAATAAAAAACCTCATAAATAATGATTAAAAAGGCTCAACCAAAAATTCTTTTACAACAGTACACCATTATTTAATGTATATTACAAACTTTGATAGTAAAATTTTAATTTTAAAATGAAATAAAAACGACTGAAAGGGTGTGTACTAAGGTCACAAAAAAATTCAAAAACGAAAAAACTCAAAGAATGGTTAAAAAGGCTCATAAAAATTTTCTTTCACCACTGTACACCATTTATTGTTTATCGTATACAACAAACTTAGATGGTGAAAATTATATTTTTAAACGGAAGAAAAACGACTGAAAGGACGTGTACTAAGGTACACATAAAAAATTCAAAAACGAAAAAACACATAAACTGATTAAAAAAGCTCAAACAAATTTTTTTTTGCCACAGTATACCATTATTTAATATATATTACAAACTTTGATTGTGTAAATTCAATTTTTAAATGGAAGAAAAATGACTGAAAGGGCGTGTACTAAGGTAAACAAAAAAATTAAAAAAAAAAACTCATAAATAATGATTAAAAAGGCACAAACAAAGTTTCTTTTGTCACAATACAATATTATTTAATGTGTATACCAACTTTGAGAGCAAAGATTCTCATAGGTGAGAGCGATTCCGAGATTCTCTCAAGTGGGAGCGCTCTTATTTTGCATTTCCCGATCACCATTTCCAGTTATCCGACCATCTCTCCCTCTCACTAATTGCCCCTTCTCAGTTTTCCTTTCTTTCCATTCTTCTCGTCGTTCTGGTTCGACATATTACCTCCTAGGGTTCCGTCGACTATGGCAGACAACCCAGAGGATGATTTATCAAATCAATTAAGGGGCTTTTCCCTTTGAGAGAGAGGCCACCTTCATTGACATTGCTAATGATAACATTAAGCTGAGCGCAGATGAATGCCAAAGAAGTCTTTTTGGCAAAATAATCGGTGACAGAGTAGCTAGCTGGATCGGCATCAAAAGGACGATGACCAACATATGGCGACTCAACCACTCAGTGGAGATAAAGGAGCTCAGCCCCAACTTCTTTCAATTCATCTTCCAGAGTAGAGAAGATTTGAAGAAAGTAGCGAATGACATCAATTGGAGTTTCAGAAATCAGTATCTCATACTCAGGGAGTGGAGAACAGGTATCTCCAAAAAACATCCTTGTTTCCAGGAACTTAACATCTGGGTACATGTTACAAATATCCCTTTGAATTGGTTGAGCACCAAGGTAGGGTTAAAAATTGGGAAATGCTTTCAAAAATGTTAAGAATGTAGTTCTGGTTAATTCTGGTAATCATGGGGGGAAAATATTGAGGTTGTTGGTCACTCTTAATCTGGAAGAGCCTCTCCCAAGAGTTGCTAATATAAGACTTGGAGATGAATCAGCACAAGTAGGTTTCAAATATGAGAAATTACTGAACCTCTGCCATTATTGTGGAATGATTGGCCATTTGGATAGAAGCTATGCTAAGAGAATAGCTGACATAGATAGCAACACCCTGAAGGAAGGTCAATATGGGGAATTAATTAAGATCAATGAAGGACTGAGAGGTTTAGACCATACCCCCTCAAGATCAAGAGGGTCTCCTCCTCCAGAGTCCCCCATTGTTAATATGCAAGGATCACCATCACATACATCATCTCATCATGCTGAAACTAATCAACAGATTATACAATTACCAGTTGACTCCCAGTCCATATCAAAAGACAATGCTCAAGACTCACTGACTTCAGCTACTCAACCACTTATACCTCAAGAATCTTTGCAAGAAACTAGCCTTCAACCCCTGGAGTCAAACAAACCAATGGAAGTCGATCCTGCAGCTCCATCCACTTCTGCAATTTTCAAGACTCCATGCCTCACTGACACCAAATGTTGATCTGTCAATAGTTGTAGTCACTCCTCTGAGAACATGGAGGAGGGATAGAAGCAAAGATGGTAGGCTACTCAGGGAACCCACCAACTCTATCAATCCCAACCCTCAGCACTCAATGAAGAGGATCAGAGGTCCTGATGACACTGAAGACAAGCAGTCACACTCTCAGCTTGAAGCTCTTCAGAGTAAGCCAGCTAGCAAGAAAAGTAAGCAACAACTGGACAAAGTGGAGGTTGCCAGCCTGGAATGGCACCACCCTGACCAATGTTTTCCAAAATGCGAGAGCTAATAAAGGCTCACCATTCACATTTTTTTTTCCTTTCTGACACCAAAAAACAAAAATCTTTTGTAAAATCTATTGGCTGTAAATTAGGGTATTTAGATAGAGTAGAAATAGTCAACCCCATAGGTCTCAGTCGGGGTTTGGCTTTATTTTGGAACTCTCATGTTGTAATCCAGCAAATTATATGTAAAGACTTCTTTATAGCTGTCCAATTTTCCCTTCCATCTATTCAACCCCAATGGGGCATTTTTGTATATTTAAATCCCTGCAGGATTATCAGAACTTCTCAATGGGAGGAATTACTATCTGAAAAGCATAAGTGGGGTAACAGCTGATTTGCCATAGGTGATTGGAATGACATATGTGCTGCTTCAAAAAAAAAATGGGAGGCAACCAAAGAAGCCCTGCCAGTTTTCAAGCTTTCAATTCATTCATAACAGACATGGAAATGAAAGAGCTCAGACTTCAAGGATATCCCTTTACCTGGTGCAACAACAGAGCTAACTCAAAGCTGGTAGAAGAGCAATTAGATAGAGCTTTTGGCTCTCTAGATTGGCACCAAGATTACTCCAATGCCACAGTCACAAACATTCTAAGAAGCTCATCTGATCATTCTGCATTGCTCTTGAGCATGAGACTGCCAAAGGACAAAAAACAATCCAGATTCTATTTTGACAAGAGATGGATTGGCAGAGAAGGATTTGAAGAAACAGTTAAGAAGGCTTGGCAAATTCCAGTTACTGGCACTCCATTCTTTCAACTAAAGGAAAAAATTAAAAACACTAGAATTGCTCTTTTGATCTGGAGCTCCTCATTCCAGTCTCAAAACCAGGCACTCATTGCTGACTTGACTCAGCAATTGGAAAACCTGAACAATGATAAAGCTGGTGATAATTGGGATAGTTGGGAATCCACCAACAAGGCTCTGAACAAAGCACATCTTCATGAAGTGCTTTTTTGGCAGCAGAAATCAAGGCTGAGATGGCTGAAGGAGGGAGATGCAAATACCAGGTATTTCCACACCATCACACTTCAGAGGAGGAGACACAATGCAATAACCAGACTCCTCACACCCCAGGGCAGAACTTTAACATCTCAAGCAGCCATGGAAAAACACATATCAGAATTTTATGCTCAACTATTTTCTTCAGAAGTCAGCTGGGATGGAGATTCTATTCTTCACCTCATTCCTCAATCAATCACTCTATACATGAATGAAACTCTTCTGAAACCAATCTCTGAGGATGAAGTCAAATCAGCATTGTTTCAATTACCCTCTGACAAGGCTCCAGTTGAGGATGGAATGTGTTCTACCTTTTACCAGCACTTTTGGAACTTGATCAAGAAGGACCTTTTTGCAGCCATTCTCAGTTTTTTTACCTCAGGCCAACTTCTCAAGTGCTGGAATCATACTGTTTTGTCTTTAATTCCAAAATGTGCAAACCCAAAAACTCTTGGCCAATTCAGACCCATCAGTCTATGCATAGTGGTTTATAAGGTTATTTCAAAGATCTTAGCCCAAAGACTGAAAGCTTGTTTGAGTTCTTGCATCAGTGATTTCCAATCTGCTTTTATTGAGGGGAGGCAATTCATAGATAATGTAATCATAGCACAAGAGGCATTTCATTTTTTGAATAGACACTACTCAGGAAATAACTTCTTCATGGCTCTCAAACTTGACTTAATTAAAGCCTTTGATCGTGTTGAATGGCTTAGTGTGAAGAAGATTAAGCTAAGGATGGGCTTTCACAGAGATTTTGTCCAACTGATCATGATTGGTCTCTCCACTGCTACATTTTCTCCTTCAAACTAAATGGTGCTGTTTGTGGCTTTGTTTCTCCTACCAGAGGAATTAGGCAAGAAGACCCCCTGTCCCCTTACCTTTTCATCATTGTGGCAGAACTCTTGATAGCTTTAATTCTCCAATCAGTTGAAAATGGATCTTTGAAAGGAATCAAATTGTCTAGGAATGGACCACTGCTCACTCACCTCCTCTTTGCCGATGATTCCTTATTCTTATGTAAAGCAGGAAATGATCAGACAGCTGTGCTTATGACTATTCTTGAGAAATATAGACTATTTACTGGGCAAACTATCAATCTGCAGAAATTTGCTATCTTCTTTAGCAGGAATACCCCTCAACCTCTTCAATCCTCCATCTGCACTGGTCTCGATGGCATTGTTTCTCATAGATCCACTAGATATTTGGGTCTTCCTCTTGGAATAGGCAAATCAAAAAGAGAAGTCTTTGCTTACTTAATAAACTCTGTCAGAAACAAACTGCAAAGCTGGAAAGCAAGACTTCTAAGTCCTGCAGGCAAGGAAGTTCTTCTGAAAGCAGTCATTCAAGCTCTGCCCATATTTTCCATGTCCTGCTTTAAAATTCCAATCACCATTTGCTCAGAAATCTCTAGACTTTGTGCAAAATTTTGGTGGAATACAGGAAATCAGCAAGCTGAAGGCATTCACTGGAAAAAATGGTGCTACTTATCTCTACCTAAAAGAGATGGTGGTATGGGATTTCTGGACCTACAAGTTTTCAACCAAGCCCTCTTGTGTAAACAGTTATGGAGAGTTGCCTCTAACCCTGATCTTCTTGTGAGCAGAATACTCGGGACAGATACTTTCTTACATCCTCAATCACTCAAGCAACCAAAAGTCAGAAAGGTTCATGGATGTGGAATTGCTGGCTTGAAGTTATGCCTATCGTCTCAAAATGGCTCAGAACTGAGATCAGAAATGGCATGAGCACTAAAATCTCAGATGTTAACTGGGTCCCATCTCTTCAGAAGCCATCTCCTTCTCTGCTACATATTTCTAGGGATCATCTTATCTGGGTTAAGGATCTTTTTCAAGATGATGGCCATTCCTGGAATGAGTGGCTAGTAAGGCAAGTTTTTGACCCTATGGACAGTGCAGCTATTCTCAAGATCTCTTCTCTTCACCCTACCAGAAATGATAGAATCTACTGGGGCTTGGAAAAAAAAGGTCACTTCTCAGTTTCAAATACTTATACCTTTTTAACTAAGCTCAAGTTGCAACAGCTTGACATCCCTGAGAGCAGCAACACATTGATGGTTAACAAAACAATCCAGTTCAGACATTGGAAATTGAAGGTGGCTGGGAAAGTTAATCATTTCCTTTGGAAATGTCTCACTGGAACTTTACCAACAGCAGTTGCCCTTAGGAAAAGGAGAGTGGACATCAACCCTATCTGCTCATTTTGTGATGACTGTCCTGAAACCATTGAACATATTCTCCTTTCTTGTCGAAGGGCTGCTAGAACATGGGATTTCTCCCCTGTTAGATGGGATGGAATACAGAGCTGCAAGGACTCATTCAAGGCTTGGTGGTATCAACTCTGTTCCATTGATCATTCTGAAGTTGTTGAAGCAAGGATACAACTATCAACATATATTCTTTGGTGGCTTTGGAAATCTAGGATATTTCAAGAATCCCTCATGCCTGAAGTGAAGTTGCTTCAAATTGCTCATTCAGACTGGATCCAATTCTCCTCTGTACATTGATAGTTTCTCTCTTTTGTCTGTTTTATCTGTTTTTGGTTGGGAGCCTGTTTCCCTTCTAGGCTATTAGCAGTAGAGGGTAACTGGTTCTTTTTATTTTGTTGTTGGTTTTTCAGTTGTTGTGTTTTCCTCTTGTTGAGGCTCTAGACCACCTTTGGGTGTGTCTCTCATTTTTATGCTCTTTCAATCTTTGTATTGTCCTCAGAACTATGTATTCGGACTTTGTCCCCTTTAAGTTTTAAAATAGCTCCTCTATCGTTTTGGGAAAAAAAAACTTTGATGGTGATAATCTAATTTTAAAATGGAAGAGAAAAGATTGAAAGGGCGCGTACTAAAGTGCACAACAAAATTCAAAATCGGAAAACTCATAAACAATGGTTAAAAAGATACAAACAAAGTTTTTTTTTTGCCATAGTACACCATTATTTAATGTATACTAGGAAGATGCAAGTGCTACGCACGTGATATTGTTGTTTTTTTCCCTAAAACTATTTTTATTCTTAGATTTATATTTAATAGTATAATATATCTTCTTTCCATTAGTTTAACAAAAAAATGGCGTATTTTATGATAAATAATAATAAATGTATTGAATAATGAGATATAATAATTAATGAGATATAATAATTAGTACTATTAAACGAACTCTTTGATCAATAAAATTAAATAAAAAACCTTTGGGTTAGAAAATCCAAAATAAAATTAATAATATTATTGTGAAATTTTAAATGCTAAATAAATCTATGTAGTCTTTGATTTTGTTATTTAATGATATCCTTATTATGCTTAAAATAATGATCATTATTTTTGTCATCATAATATAGTTTTCTACTGTCTTCCTTTTGCGTCATACTCTTTGAAAAATAAGCCAAATTTGATATAACTTTCATTTACAATGATCATATTGTAGTGTTGATTGGAAGCTAACCAACTATGGTTGAATGTTTCGTTCTATATTATTTTGATTATAGTGGTGGGAAATTCAATTATATTAGATGTATAATATTTCATAATACTTAGATATATATTTTTTCTATGGATATAATGACATAAGAGATATATAAATATTTGAAAATGTCTTTAAAATCGTAATTATTTCAAAATGGAAATTTACATGAAAAAGATTTGGGACAATAACATCTTTGATGGATTAAAGGTACACATCTACCTATATATATTGTCCACATTGGTTGATTGAAGGTACTCATCTATATATATAAATTTTCAAAAGTGACATATTTAAATAACATTAACTTAAAATATACATAAATGTCCACTGGCGCTTAGATTTTATGAAGTTGGAGTTTCTTTTGGGCGACCTTCCTTTCGGGTGCTTGAAATTGAGATATTTGACGAGATTGTGAGTGAGTCAATCTTGATTCGTCTTCACTGTTGCCGGAAATTGCATTGATTTTTTTTTTTTTTTTTTTNNTTTTTCGCTTCGCCATTGACGTTATTGGACAGAGAGTAGCTTTTGTTTATGTTTAATTTAAGATTATATTTAGTATAATTATAGCGTCCGTGCCATCTAAGAAAATCAAGTTAGTTTACTTATAATGTATATAATATGCATGTAATTTTGTTATCTATACCAACACAAAGGAAACCCATAATAAAATAAAGGCTTACACTACATATAGTTCTACCAAAGAGAAACAGAGCAAACCTATACATACAGTATGAAAGTCAAAACAATTATAATAACAATAATTCTAACAAACAAATAAAACAAAATTACCTTGTACTTTTGCAATCAATTATCCTAGTCTCGATTTGGTCGTGATACACTCTTTTGCTGCTAAAGACTGTTATGATATGGTATGTTTTTGGTTTATTCTTTTGACTCCTTTTGCTACTTACGGAGAATAAAATTATTGGATTTATTTTTTGGGAGAGTGAATCTTAAGGGTGAAAAGTAGTCGAGTGATTAACTAAAAATTATTATCTAATATCAGCTGACAAAGTTCGATAAAAAAAAATACCAAACAAAAATTGTTAGTAGCTATAACAAAGTTTGATTTGTAATTATTAAAAAAATGAAGTTATTGAGCCCAAGTATCGGTTTTATTTTTAAAAGTAAAACCCAGCCTTGGAATAATCAGAAATTTTATTAAATTAGGCTGAAGCCCAATAATTGAGCGAGTCGATTTGATTCCGGCCCACTTAATATAATCGA
The DNA here is from genome assembly GCA_008636005.1 of Striga asiatica. Lineage (NCBI taxonomy): Eukaryota > Viridiplantae > Streptophyta > Magnoliopsida > Lamiales > Orobanchaceae > Striga > Striga asiatica. The sequence continues at coordinate 2,482,973 of BKCP01006294.1, forward strand.
GCCCATGTTTGATTTAATTCTGACCCATCTTACTAAATCGAGCCTATGTTCGATTTTAATTAAAAATCGAGCATATGCTGATATTTCAATCTGGGCACAATTATTTTATTAGAATCAACCGACTAATTTAGTTAGTCCAAGTTCGATTTATTTTACTTACCCGAGCATTTAATTTCCCTAAGTCAATGTGCGTTTGGCTAGCCCGGTTACTTCGTTGATTCTTAGGCCCGATTTTTAAGCCCAATTCAACACAAGAAACCCTAGTTTCTCCTAACACTATAAATAGAACCCTTTAGTCTATTTCCATCCTCATTTCCACTCATTAAATCCTAGCCACCATAAATAAAAAGATCTTGCGAATTTTAGGTTTCGACCGAAACCGAAACCGACAAATTGGTTCGGTTATCGGTTTTAAGTTTCTTAATTTTTCGGTTTTCAGTTCGGTTTGGTTACAATCCGTCGGTTAACCGAACCGAACCGAAAACCGATATTATATAAGTTAAAAAAGGCCCAATATATATTATTCAATCCAATTGCCATTAGTTAACGGGCCGCCCACCACAAAGCACTAAGCAGGCCCAATTTATCACTCCAATAGTCCAATTCCATCGACAAAGCAGATATTATCCTCCAGGAACAAATCGTCCACGGTCACTCATTGTCTCATCCTCCTGAAAACCCCACCTAGCACTGCACTTCTCCGCCCGTCCGCCGCACGGTGCACAAAATCACCCGCTCCATCTCCCTTTGCTCGGCGTCGGCGCACAAAATCGCCGGAATTTTGAAATCTCACATCGCCTCGCTCGGTCGTTCTTGCTCCCGCACACACTCCACCCCGCAGGCCGTCGTGACACTCGTCTTCTCAATTAAATTCGCCACCCAAATCCCCTCGTAAGGGATGCAACTCAGATTCGTAATTTTCTTTTCTGGCTTTGAATCTCTCATTCTTTTTTGGGCCTGTGAGTCGTGATTCATTGTACGGGTTGCACCCACCCAATTTGAGCTCATATTTTTTTGGGTTAATTTTTATGCCTATGATTTGAGCTGTACGGTTGTGGCTTGTGGGTTTCCAAATTGTTGTGACATACTGACATGTTGAACCAATCTGCTTCTGTGACCTACTGTAATACTAATAAAAAACTTGAATTTTTTGATGGGCTTGCTCTTGAATTGAATAGGATTCTGAATTTCAGATGATTTCTGAGAGTTGTGCATTTATTGAATACTGATTTATTGGAGACAATCTGTATCTATTGTTATTTGTAAATTTTATTTTTGTCATTTCTCCATTTTGTCGGATAACCGATAACCGAACCGAAACAACCGATAAATTTTCGGTGTCAAACCGAACCGAACCATAGTTTTCGGTTCGCTTTTCGGTTTTAATATTGGTCGAACCGAAAATTCGGTTAACCGAATTTTCGGTTGGTTCGGTTCGGTTCGGTTTTAACCGATTGTGCAGCCCTAGACTATAGAATCCCTCTACTTTAGAATTATTGAATATTATTAAAGGTATGTGAAAAATTCTTAAAGCTCATAATCTAACTTCCGATGCTTGTTGTTCCTTTTCTACATAGCATATTTGAGCTGCTTTAGAATTAAGGATAGAGGATGAATTGAAATGATTTGGAAAGATGATCTCTTGACTGGTTTGATGTCATGTTCAACATGCCTCCTAATGCTTCAGTTAGTTACTTTGGGTGTGTTGTACTTACATGGCTAGGGAAATGACAAGCAGAAGCTTCGTCTTGAATCTGTAAGTCTGTGCACTTAAAAAGCATGTCATGGCCGGCTCTGAGAGGATTATTGATTATTTGTTTTCATCAGAGATCTACGATGGGGAACTAAAAAGAATTATGCATCATAAGCTGTTGCAATGTGATTCTGCCCCTACTATCAGGTCAGTGTCATTATAGACCAAAACTTATATGCTTTTAGATTTTGTGCCTTTGATTTACATGTTATGCTGTTTACAATATGCTATTATTCAGAATTTTTGGATGTTTTGGCATATGCATGTTACGGGCTATTGTATTTACATTTTTCAGTTTTTGCTCTAACATAGTGGAATTAACCATCGGATACCAATCATTAACACACATTTCCTCACCTAGACAGGATGCATTCTTCACTTACACGTTATATCCTCTAGTCGTTTTCAGCAATTACATTTTCATCTCTATTGATGAAAAAAAAAAACATTTTCATCTCTGTACTTTTGCATGTGTGATTGCCTTTTCATTTTACGGTTTTTTTTTTCTAATTTTTTATTTTCTTTTGGAGAGCTTGTACAACTAGTGAGAATCTCGTGCGATGCACGGGGTTTTCGTACTTTAGAACTTTTTCTTAAAACTTTATTTTCACAATATATTAGCATGTTGACCTGTATATATTATTATATAAATAATATTTTAACATATATATTTATTTTTAATACAAAATAATAATAATTTTACATATTTTGGTTCATCATAATACTCCATTACTAATCTATCAAAAAATCTATTATCATATAATGTAATTATTATTTATAACACTTGTAGAAGTAATATATTTATTATATAATGATAAATATGTAATGTATATTAATATTATTTATTGATGTAATTAATTTAAAAAGATATAAGCAAATTTAATGTTTGGTAAGAATGTGATCATATGTAAGTTGAGATAAAATGAAATGTATCAAAAAAATCTACTTATGATATTTTCTTTTAAATGTTTGAATGAATTTGAAATTGAAATTATAAATCAACTTCCAATTATTCAAATAATTTTAAAAAGGTTACAAGTTGTAGTAAAATGTACGTGACAATATATTATAAATATACATGATGTCAGTAATGTTATGAATCTTTAAGTTCCTAAAATATATATTGTTTAGATATGAAACTAATTAACTTATATGTTAAGATAATATATATAAATATATGTATTGTACGAAATATACACGTGACAAGTTATTATATTTGTTTGTATATTGTTTGTATATTTGTTTGTATTGTTTATTATATTTGTATATAAATATATTGTTTATATATTTGTCTGTATTGTACAACAAACTATTATATTTGTTTATATATTGTTTAAATATATATTGTTTAGATATTAAACTAATTAACCTGTATGTTAAGACAATATATATAAATATATGTATTGTATGAAATCTTTCACCTGTTTGTTAAATTTTTGTCCTAAAAAATTCAAAATACATTTAGGCATGTTTTGTTTGAAGTTTGAAATTCAAATATGCATCTATATAACAAATCCCATGATGTGTGCTACATTAAATGCTAATTGATTTTTTTATTAAAAAAATTAGAAAAACATACCAAAAATAGAATGCAATTAATATTCCTTATTCTTTTGCTTATTATTTTTGAAAAATGTTAATTTTTATTATATATATATAGATTGGAGCCATAATCTGGTTATTGTTTATACTAGGAAATTACCAACTTGGGATTTTTTTTTTCGTTTTCAATTTTTTTTTTTTCTAATTGGATATTGCCGATGATTGAATCTCACTTTCTTGATGATTGAAGTTGTTAAAACATCATATATAACTTAATGATAAGTCTCGCTGGGTCTGCCATCCACTGGGCCCAATTTTCATAGGCTGCCACTAGACTTCATAATGTTTTACATAACAATTTTAATCCGCAAGAAATTTAATTTGGGCCACAGACATATTATTTGGGCCAAACCGCTATGGTGAGCTTTTCTATTCCCCTTGGACCTGGTTTTCTTGGGCCCTGGCTATCGCTATCAATCCTTACAAATGCTGGGCGCATCTTTTAGTTAAGTACATAACTGGCCCAACCTAATCAAACAACCAATCAGTACAACTCAAACTGCCTAACCCAGCTAATAATATAATGAAACAAAAATAATAATGGTAAAATAAATTAAAATTGTAAAAATCAATTTGAGATAATAAAATTGTATACTGTAAAATATACTGTAAATAATAAATTAGGTAAGCTTAATTTAATTAATAAATTAAATAAATCTAATTAAAGTAAGATGAATTCAAATTTAAATTTATTTTAAATAACTACGACAAACCGAAAATATTGTTATAAAATATTTAGAATAAGTAAGATAAATGAACTTTAGAGTAAATAAATAATAAAACAAAATAATATGAAATAAAATGAACTATTTAAATATAATATATTAAATAATAAATTTAAATGAAATGAATAAAATAAGCATAAATTGGTATTTGTTAAATAAAAAAATGAAATTGATTAATATAATTAGATAAATTTATGCAAAATAAATAAGATACATAAAATTAGATAAATTTATGTCTTTTTAATAAAAAGAACCTAATTAATCTCATAAGAACCATCTTGTTTCAAATGAACATAAGGAAATTGAAAATATTACTAGTTTTTTCTCTAGTCAACAACTCTTTTTTGAGTGGTATATATGTATATACAAACTTTTATTTACTATTCATCCCCTCACATAATTTTAACTATCACTTCATATTCTATTTCTATACATTTACATCAAATTAATTTTAATTATTTTATTTTAATTATCTATACTTATATAATAAGAATTAACATTTATCCAAAATAGTAGGTCAAATTATGGTCAATGTCGGATTTGCATTAAGTATTTTCCAAAACTGGTAAGTTTTTGTCCTTTTCACATTTCTCATTAATTATGTCATTTTCACACTTCTCATTAATTATGTCATTTTCACACTCTCATCAATTATGTCATTTTCACACTTCTCATTAATTATGTCATTTTTACACATCTAATTAATTCATTAATTACAACATAATTATCATAAATCATTCCATCTGAGCTTTTATCGTTAAAATGTATAGCAATCTGTTATGACCTTATCTCATTGATATTTTCAGAAGCGTTCTTATCGCGTTCTATTTTTTGGTAACCACTCTATATCAATAACCGGATATTTGGTTAATGTTGCACACGTCTTTATTTCAAGGAGCGGATATTCTTTGACCTTTAATTAATCTGAACTGATTGCCTTGACATTTCAATTTTTAAAAACTATTTTTTTAAATATTTCGGCTTAAGATTCGGATTTCATTATACAAGTCATCGGATTGTTTGAATGAAAATGAATGAAAAGAACACCAAAAATAGGTAGCCTTATTCATATAACCAATCCTAAAATATTAGTTTGTTCACCAAAAAGAGACAAATCCTAGAAATTCTAAAATATTAATTTGTTCACCAATCCTAAAATATTAGTTTGTTCACCAAAAATATTAGTTTGATTTTTAGGATTTGTCTCTTTTAAAAATATTAGTTTGTGATAATGAGGAGTTACCAAATAATCAAACTCATAATGTTGTGTACAAGGAGGTTTTTAATAATATATGATAGTTACCGAACTTTTTATGATTCAACAATGTTCCTGTGTATTTTAATGATTTCAATTTCGATCCTAATGCACGTGAGGTTATATTATTTTTCCAAATTTTACATCCCGTGCATCGCACGAGTTACGTACTAGTTATTTTAATATAAAATCAAACTTTCACTTACAACTAACCAACCATTTTTTTTCAAAATTAACTCTGGTTAACAAAAAAACTCATTTTGTATGGAAATATTTGTATACAAACACGCTCTTAGGCGTCGACTCTATATTATTATTATTATTATTATATGAAAAAACCCCATATTTTTATTTATTTTATTTTAAGTATGTCTCTTGCCTATATTAGTTTGCATTCTTGAGTCCTCACAAAAAAAGCCGTTTGCCAAAAATTTGATAAAAAAAAAACCAGTCAGTCTGATTGGTTCGAATTTTTTATTTTTTTTATAAAAATAGTTCTAATATTTTTAATATAAAAAAATATATTTAAATATTTTAGATATTTTTAAACATATTGGAGAATTGCATAGTTTATTTTAGTTACAATTTTAAATGACGGATAAATTATCAAAATAATAACAACAATAACTTACTTTATTTGGCTTTCTAGTATCTTCAAATTTCACATATTTAATGGTGTAAAATATAAATTAATGTGGATGAATGATATGATGGTTTAACATAATGCTATAAGTACTTAATATTGTACATAAGTGTGTACATAACACTCACATTGAGGGAGACCCACCAAAAATAAAAAATCAAGTGGACCATAACACTCACATTGAGTGAGACCCGTTAAAAATAAAAAATCAAGTGGACCTCACTCCATGTGAGTGTTATGTATATCTCTATGTACATTTATTATGTACTTGTAGTATTTTTCTATAAATTAATGTATAGGAATGTAACATTCTATGACTTTGTGAAATATAATGAATGAGTTTATTTTTTTAGTATGAATTAGTTTTCTTTTTTCAACAGTATAGTAAAGTCAAATCCTTTATATACTTTATTTAATTAGGGACAAAAGTATTAGAAATTTGTTATATTTGTTTTATGTTTATGCCTAATTTCTACATTTGTTTTTTTTTTAAAAATTGCAGAAANTGCTGCATTTGTGCATATGTTAAACACAACAAAGTCCTGTCAAGTTCAACTTATCTACTTGCCTCTGCTATTTAGAATCAAGAAATTTGGGTTCTTTGAGATTAAAATGGAAGTTCAATCAACATTGAGATGACATTCTTTAACATCTGTAACCTATAACTTGATCAACCCATCTCTAAAAATCAATAAGTTAAACACACTAATAAGGCTCATCACCAAAAACATCTTCAAGCAAGTCCAATTACAAAATAACCCGAGTTATTTTTTGAATTTACAACCATACCCTTTCGACAACTTCATTAATCTGCGTTCTTCGGACAAACAAACCAATATCACAAGAGCCACAAGATGCAAGAAATCCATCTGCATAACATTATATGAATTCTTACATGAATTTCTCCTTCTAAAAGTACTCCTTAACCAATCAAGAACCGAAAAACCATCACTCCTTAAGAACCTTCTTCCAACGGCTCGACTTCTCTACTTCTCCTCCGATCTCTAGTCGCCATTTTTAAACCATACCTCTCTAAGATATGTCCGAATTCTCAATGTTCTGATCATCTCATGGTACAAAGATATGTCCGGATTCTCAACGTCTTCTAAAAATTTGCGAGCCTCGTTTATCCTTCCTCGACTCAAAAGCCCGTAAACAATCGACCCGAATATCTCGTTATCGGGCTTTATCCCTCTCATACGCATTTCATCGAACATGATGCGTGCCTCTCCCATTTTGGCTTTCTTGCAAAGCCATTTGATCACGAGTTTGTAAGTCGAAAGGCCCAAATACTCTATTCTTTTCCCACGCGTCTCGTGGAAAATCTTGAAGCCATCGTCGAACTTATTCTTCTTGAAAAGGGTCTCCAACATGACCTCAATCGCGTTCACGTCCGGCTTGAAACCCTCGTCCACCATTAAATTCCACACCTTCGAGGCCTCGATTAAATTGCCCACATCGCAAAAATCGTAGATCAACCATGTGTAGGTAGTCACATCGGGCTTGATCCAATCTTTCAACTTAACCACAATATGATTAGCCTCCAAGATAAGTTTTTTTTTACACAAAAACTCAACAACTATGTTAAAGGTCTCAACTTTATACACATACTCGAACCCATTCATCAAATTGAAAAACTCGACACATTTTTTCAGCTCCCTAGCTATAGCTAACGTTCTCAAGGCAATTATGTAGATCTTAACGTTAGTTCCCAGAAAAGGTCGATTTTTCTTGATTTTCCGACAGCGTCGAGGATCTTGTTGAAGGTGGTGGGTGTGTGGGAGAAATTGAGTTGGGATGTGGAGAATAAGTGAAATCTGTAAATGGGCTGCCATGAATATGATAATTTGTTGCAGACTTGGAGGAAGAACTCGTGGCTGAGATCGAATCGCGTTTTGGTGAGGTTGGCATGGAGCTTTGTGTTTGGGGCGTTTTGCTGTTGGTAGAGGACTGTACAGACTCGGAGGAAGTGTGCTTCGTTGATCGGTGATATGGGGTTTGCGGCCGGAGGCGGTGGAGCGCTGACAGGGTTTGCGGCGGTGGTTAGGGATTGGAGGCGGAGGTGGAGGAGGTTTAGGGGAGCTTTGCGGGTTTTCGTGTGTCGGAGCATTTGGGAGCCTTTGTCAGTGTCAAAACAAATTTGAATGTTAAATACTCCTCATTTTTTTAATAAGTGTCCTTTTTAGAAGTTGTACAATAATTAAAAGTATTTTTTTTTGTCAATAATAACCCTCATCAATGAGGATAGAAGTAAATGTTTTGAGAAAAAGATGAAGAGTGAATATGGATAGATGTATTGTATTTATTAGTTAAATAAGGGTAATAATGAAAAAATATATACAAAAGATCCAAAATGTCATTTATTTGACTAATTGTTGATAAAGTCAAAATGACATTTATAAAAAAATGAGGTAGTAGTAATTTAGGGTAATAAAGCAAAATCTAAACAAAAATGTATATTTTAGGTGCTAGGTGGAGAACACAAGTTTGTTCCATATTATTTCATTTTTCTTCTTTGCTTGCATAAGTTTGTTCCATATTATTTCATTTTTCTTCTTTGCTTGCATTCCTTAGGTGATATGAATTTGTGGATTGGTTTTATTATTGGTATGATTAATTGTTTAAGTTGTTCTTATATTCAATCAGTAGTTTTGTTATGAAGCCAACAGTTGAGTAGATAATGAGATTTTTGCTATGAAGTCAACAATTTAGGAAATAATGAGGTTTTGCTATTAGATTAACAGTTTCATTTCAGCAAAAGATTTTTTTTGCTTAAATTTTAGATAATGAGATTTTGCTATGTTCAGGTGAGGAGAATTCCAAAGCTGAGGAGTCGAAGGAAGCAAAACCAGAGAAAGAGGTGAATATTTTAAGTACTTGTAGCATTTCTCTTTTAAATATTTAAAACACAAGACACACACAGAGATAAATAATAAAACAACAATTGGTGGTAGAAGGAGTAAATAAATAATAAAACAAAATAAGTTAGGCCTATTTAATGAACTTTAGAGTAAATAAATAATAAAACAAAATAATAAAACAACACAATTAGAAGTTAGGCCTATTTGTGTGTGTGTGTGTGTGTCTTGTGTTTTAAATATTTAGAAGAGAAATGCTACAAGTACATAAAATATTCACCTCTTTCTTCTTCGACTCCTCAGCTTTGGAATTCTTCTCACCTGAACATAGCAAAATTTCTTATCTAAAATTTAAGCCAAAAGATCTTATACTGAAATGAAACTGTTGATCTAATAGCAAAACCTCATTATCTCCTAAACTGTTGACTTCATAGCAAAAATCTCATTATCTACTCAACTGTTGGTGTAACGCCCCACTTTTACTTGCCAAAATTCAGAATAAATTTTTCAAAATTTATTTCAAAACACTTGAGGCGCTACTCATTTTTCAAAACAATTCCAACAATATCACATATGCAATTCCCAACAAGTTCAAAATTCATAAATAGTCGACACCCAACCGGGTTCAATAATCATAAGTAGTCAACTCCCAAACCGGGTTCATAAATGACATCAATTCCCAAAACTGGGTTCATCAATCCATAAATACCAGGGAGTACAATCCCTATCGATAATCCAGTACTCAACATAAATCAGGAATGCATAAATCATGATAAACAATTTAAGCAGCGGAAATAAACGATAACATGACCACCACTCGCTTCTCTCTGTCGTGCCCGCAATTACTAACCTGCATCAATGAAGAGCAGGTGGGGATGAGCACAATAGGAAATCGAGGTGCTCACCACTATGCAATAATTATTATTCAATTTCATAAAATAAGTAGGTATGGTCGCAGTATGAACACAAATCAATTTATATCCCATCTCCTTCCCAGAGTCAACTCTCATGTGCACACCTATACCAATAGACCACTGCTGATACACGTATCGAAAACCCCCGCGGGCCTTACATTCGATGCCCAGACAGTAGGAGTAAATCCACCCCGAAAGCCTGGAAACATTCCTTCGGACTTACATCGAGGATCACCAGCCAAGGCTCACGCCCTGACTGCCATACATAAATAAAGGAGACACCCATCGGGTACGTTCTATAGCTACGGGGATAACCGTTCGACGGCCAATATAGCTCACATCGAAGGCTACATGGTTCACATGCATACTTTGATCATACCACAACAATAACAATTAATTAATGCATAGAAACTTTTCAAATAAAACCCACCTGGTTGACGAGGTAGACAAAGCACACAAATAGTAGAAACGTAGGTCGAGGACTCGACTCCTCAAACACCTAAAATTTAATGAGATAAATACCATCAATAAATTATCTCACTACTCAGAAAATTATTTGAAAATTTTCTCACATCTTTTCTAACTCAAATAAGGCCAAATAAGACTGATCTTAAACTCTAAAACTTAGGTAGAAAACAAACATGTAGTAACAGCCTCAAGATAACACTTATAACCAAGGCAAATAACATGAAAATAAACACAAAAGAATAAGGCCAGAAACATACTACACATGGCTCTTGACTTTCTTAAACTCTAATTACAGTTCTAAGAGGTTTCAATTTCCACAAACAGCAATGAAATAAATTAAGATAAAAAAAAGTGGCACCAATCGTAAGTTAATTTCCTTGGAAAAATATTTTATGGAATCCCCATTCACACATATGATACATGACAATGATAATGTAGAAAGTCTAAAAAGAAAGATTTCAATATTTTGTATACTGAAGGTCAACATCATGTATACCTACCATCGTATTATGCTATGAAGTATAACATGTTTCTAAATGATTAATATAAGGCTTTGGTTCCGCTCAATCAGTCCATTAAATATTAAAACAGAAGGGATCGAATAATAAAATAAAGCAAATAGATAGATAAAATCAAGTTAAAAAGATCAACACATTGAAGCTTCTTTGGCTAGCAAAATCTAGAAACTCTTATCATACTTAAAACTCAATTTCATGGAAGCAATTAGCACCTTAAGCACTCATAATAACAAGTATGAACATGGCATAAAATGCATTCAGGAGCTTCAGTGAAATTGAACCAAAACTGGACATCAACAGGCTTAACTCAATATATATGCATTTTCTTTCTCAACAAATCTAAAGTTCAAGAAGGCTTTAAATAACTGCAACTAAATCTGAACTTAAAGCACATAAATGGCATTCAAATGGCTTAGCCACACTAGGAAAAAAATAAGAGCACATAGCAAGGCTCAAACTACAACTACACCAAACAAAGCTAAAACATAACAATACACAAGTCCCTTTTTCTCTAGCCTTAACCAATCAAGCACATGAAATCCAAGGCTGAAGATTAGTACCTCGGTACATGTTTCTGCTCAAAACATTTAACATACATGCAACATAGATATTAGCATGCTCTCAGCCCAACACAAAAACAAATAATCCAAGGCAAACACCAACTCATTCAAGCATCTTTGCCCAACAATTCACATCAAGAATCTAAACACCCGAAGAGGAAAAGGAATTCGAGATTACCACTCTTCAAATCCATAAGCACGAAGACGTTGGGATCGGATTTCAGCACAAAGCTCCCAGACATTGACCTCACTCGCCTCAGCTGCACGCACATGAACGCCGCTGTTTCTCGGCTGCGGCTATTCGTTCTTCGTTGGGCTGTTCACGTTCACGGGCTGCACGAGGGAGGTCGCTGGAATTTGTACGAGAGGGGGAGGAGGATCTCCCAGCGTCGGCAGTGCTCGGAAAAGAAGCCGACGGGGAGATGGCTGCCTGGAGTCGACCACGAAACCCGTCGGAAGGGGCCGTTTCTGTTCGTTGAAAAGGAGCCGGCTTGCCGCTGATTCGAGGTCTCCAGTTGCTCGATAAAGCTTCGAACGGCTGCCGCTATTCTCACACGAGACCCGAAAGGGCTGCCGATGCTATTCGGGCCCTAGAAGAAGGCCGACGGGGTGCCGCTGCTGCTCGTTCTCGGTTCGACTACCTCGCGTCGCCGGGAATCTCGTCGTTGGGCCGATTCGGCTGCTCTCGCCGGGAAATTGGACTCAGGTCGCGGAGGAGCTCGGGGAATCGCGGCTCGAGATAGAAGTTAGTTGTCCGTCTAGAGATCGGAGGTCAGAGCTCAAAGGTCTCGGAGGTCGTCGGCGCGCACGGACTCCTCGTAGCCAGAAATGGCTGGCTTTCGAATTCGCTGGTTCTGCTCGTAGTCGGGCTGGTGGTGATCGACTCGCCGGAACATGGTGCCCTTGCTGTCGAAAAAAAACGAAGCTCTGCCGTGAGGGATGGCTGGTACAATTGGGCCATCTCTGCGAATTCTCTGTGAACTTTTTACTGAAGGAGAAAATGAGAGTGGCGGCTAATTGGAGGGTTCCTTAAATAGGTGGAAAAATAGGGCTTGAAGGGAAGAGAGATATGTGGGTGAGCTCGCCGGATTTCAAGCAGGTCGGGCGTCGTGGTCGCTGCTGGTGGCGGATTGATGGCCGAGAAAAGAGGGGAAGTTCAAGTTAGTTGCGACTCGTTCTTCTCTGTTCAAAATGAGAGAGACTGAAAGTGGGATTTGGTGGCAATTAAAAATGGGCCGAAAATGGGTTGCTTATTATTAGTTTGGGCCGACAATTTAGCAACTCTTAGGTACTCTTGGGTTAGATATATCATATAAATTGGGTCGGAACCAATTTAATCGGCCGAACGAAATATAACGCGACAACGAGAGTTCCCGATCGATATGATTGACGATAAAAATAAAACAGATATTATTTATATTTATAATACACATAATTATAAAATAATAATATTATTAATAATACAAATACACACATAATATTAAATAATAAATATCATTTAGACAATTAGATATTTTAATCGCAAATTGACAGATAAATCATTTTAGGCATTTAATAATATTTAGTATTCAATAATAATAACAACAAATAAAGGTAAATAATAATAATCATTATAATAATAATAATAATAGTAATAATAATAATAATAATAATAATAATAATAAATTCCCAAATATTCTATAATCAAACGGGGCATTACAGTTGGCTTCATAGCAAAACTACTGATTGGATATAGGAATAACTTAAACAATTAATCATACCAATAATAAAATCAATCCATAAATTCATGTCACCTAAGGCAGGCAAGCAAAGAAGAAAAATGAAATAATATGGAATAAACTTGTGTTCTCCACCTAGCACCTAAAATATACATTTTTGTTTAGATTTTGCTTTATCTTCCTAAATTACTACTACCTCTTTTTTTTATATAAATGTCATTTTGACTTTATCAACAATTATCAAATAAGTGACATTTTGGATCTTTTGTTAATATTTTTTCATTATTACCCTTATTTAACTAATAAATACATTGCCTCTTTTCATATTCACTCTTCATTTCTTTATTAAAACATTCACCTCAATCGTCATTAATGGGTGTTATTTTTGACAAAAAAATATTTTTAATTACTGTACAACTTCTCAAAAGGACAATTATTAAAAAAAGGAGTATTTAACATTCAAATTTGCTTTGACACAGACAAAGGCTCCCAAATGCTCCGACACACGAAAACCCCAAAAGGTCCCCTAAACTTCCTCTACCTTCGCCTCCAATCCCTAACCATCGCCGCAACTTCTGTCGGCGCTCCACCGCCTTTGGCCGCAAACCCCATATCACCGATCAATGAAGCACATCTCCTCCGAGTCTGTACAGTCCTCTACCAGCAGCAAAACGCCCCAAACACAAAGCTCCATGCCAGCCTCACCAAAACGCGATTCGATCTCAGCCACGAGTTTTTCCTCCAAGTCTGCAACAAATTCCCATATTCATGGCAGCCCATTTACAGATTTCACTTATTCTCTACATCCCAACTCAATTTCTCCCACACACCCACCACCTTCAACAAGATCCTCGACGCTGTAATCAAGAAACATCGACCTTTTCTGGGAACTCTGCCGGGAAATCGGACAACTCCGTCTAGTCAACGTTAAGACCTACATAATTGCCTTGAGAACGTTAGCTGCAGCTAGGGAGCTGAAAAAATGTGTCGAGTTTTTCCATTTGATGAATGGGTTCGGGTATGTGTATAAAGTTGAGACCTTTAACATAGTTGTTGAGTTTTTGTGTAAAAACAAACTTATCTTGGAGGCTAATCATATTGTGGTTAAGTTGAAAGATTGGATCAAGCCCGATGTGACTACCTACAGATGGTTGATCTACGGTTTTTGCGATGTGGGCAATTTAATCGAGGCCTCGAAGGTGTGGAATTTAATGGTGGACGAGGGTTTCAAGCCGGACGTGAACGCGATTGAGGTCATGTTGGAGACCCTTTTCAAGAAGAATAAGTTCGACGATGGCTTCAAGCTTTTCCACGAGACGCGTGGGAAAAGAATAGAGTATTTGGGCCTTTCGACTTACAAGCTCGTGATCAAATGGCTTTGCAAGAAAGCCAAAATGGGAGAGGCACGCATCATGTTCGATGAAATGCGTATGAGAGGGATAAATCCCGATAACGAGATATTTGGGTCGATTGTTTACGGGCTTTCGAGTCGAGGAAGGATAAACGAGGCACGCAAATTTTTAGAAGACGTTGAGAATCCGGACATATCTTTGTACCACGGGATGATCAAGGGGCTCGTGAAGCTAAAAAAGGCGAGCGAGGCTACAGACATTTTTCGGGAGATGATAAGAAAGGGGTGTGAGCCAACAATGCATACGTATATCATGTTGTTGCAAGGGCATTTAGGGAAGAGGGGAAGAACAGGGGAGGATCCTTTGGTCAACTTCGATACTATCTTTGTGGGGGGTTTGGTTAAGGCCGGAAAGCCTTTGGATGCGGGCAAGTACGTGGAGAGGGTGATTGATAGAGGGGTTGAAGTGTCGAGATTCGATTATAATAAATTTTTGCATTGTTTTTCAAACGAGGAAGGTGTGACCATGTTTGAGTCCATGGCTAGGAAGTTTAGGGAGGTGGGGTTGTTTGATTTGGGTGATATTTTCGAGAGGTATGGTTTAAAAATGGCGACTAGAGATCGGAGGAGAAGTAGAGGAGTCGAGCTGTTGGAAGAAGGTTCTTAAGGAGTGATGGTTTTTCGGTTCTTGATTGGTTAAGGAGCGTTTTTAGAAGGAGAAATTCATGTAAGAATTCATATAATGTTATGCAGATGGATTTCTTGCATCTTGTGGCTCTTGTGATATTGGTTTGTTTGTACAGATGTTAAAGAATGTCATCTCAATGTTGATTGAACTTCCATTTTAATCTCAAAGGACTTTGTTGTGTTTAATATATGCACAAATGCAGGATGATCTTTTAGAACTTATTGAACTCCAAAAAAGGCAACAAGAAATTGAATCACTGGCAAGTGCATGCCAAAAAAAAATAAAAAAATAACTAGGAGGGAGAGACAGTGTTTATAAGTAAAATTTAATTCATAATATCTTTATAATTAAATTTAAATTTCTTTATCAAACTAAATAAAAAAAAAATTACAAATGAATCTATAGATTATTTGATAAATATAGATAAAAATCGATTATTTTTGTGTACTTTTTGCAATTTTGAAAAAAAAACAAATGTAGAAATTAGGTATAAAAATAAAACAAATATAACAAATTTCTAATACTTTTGTCTCTAATTAAATAAAGTGTATAGAGGATTTGACTTTATACTGTTGATAAAAGAAAACTAATTCATACTAAAAATATAAACTCATTCATTATATTTCACAAAGTCATAGAATGCTACATTCCTATACATTAATTTATAGAAAAATAATACAAGTATATAATAAATGTACAAAAAGATATACATAACACTCAAATGGAGTGAGGTCCACTTGATTTTTTATTTTTAGCGGGTCTCACTCAATGTGAATGTTATGGTCCACTTGATTTTTTATTTTTGGTGGGTCTGTGAGTGTTATGTGCACACTTATGTTGATAATTTATCCGTCATTTAAAATTGTAACTAAAAAACTATGCAATTCTGAGTGATTCCAAAATTGGACCAATAATTAAAAAGTATTAATAGTTTTATGATAACATTGTGCAATTATAAATTGAATAATCCAATATGTTTAAAAATATCTAAAATATTTAAATATATTTTTTTATATTAAAAATATTAGAACTACTTTATAAAAATAATAATAATAATAATAATAATAATAATATAGAGTCGACGCCTAAGAGCGTGTTTGTATACAAATATTTTCGTACAAAATGAGTTTTTTTGGTTTACCAGAGTTAATTTTGAAAAAAATGGTTGGTTAGTTGTTAGTGGGATTTTGATTTTATATTAAAATAATAATTAAAATAAAATAATTAAAATTAATTTGATTTAAATGTATGGAAATAGAATGTGAAGTGATAGTTAAAATTATGTGAGAGGATGAATAGTAAATTAAAGTTGATGTGATGTGTAAGAATGATTGGTTGATATTATTTAATTAACTATAATAATATAATGAGGGTGATGGAAAAATTAAAAAATAGTAAGCTTGACCTAAAAAATAAGGCTTTGATTTCTTTTTGGTCTAAAAACGCGTAAACGATATTTCGTTTCCAAATATATCGGATTTCTGTAACCATAGTATGACCAATTATTCCTTTTGATCTTCTTTTTGTACCAATCTTGATCTCGATTTTTTATCTGATTTGTGATTCGATTTTGAATTTCCTTTACCAAAACCGTGGATATCAAAATCAATATCAATTTATGTGGGATTTACGTTAACCATAACAATATCATATTTATCGAAAAGTATCAATCAATCCCGTGAGTGCTCCATCGCCATACATACAACCACTTTATAAACACATCCATCCCTGCACAACAAAATATCGACATACAATACAATCCACGATACATTTTTTAAGAACAAGCTTTTACAACACCATTCACAATGCCTTTGGATTTTGGAGTCATCAAGGATATCGAAAGATCCAAAAAGCCACCAATCAAGCTACGCATAATTAGAATGTTCCAACGAGTTGAAGATGTACGCAATTACCGAAATGTTCTTGAGATCATCTTTCACGATGAAGAGGTAATATATTTGTTTTTATTTATTTGAATTTAAATTAAATCTGAATTTAACTTTAAATTTTAGTATAAAATCCAATGCATCATGCTATGCGACATATTTTATGCGTTTATTTGATAATAACCTATTCAATATCTTATTGCCTTAGGCCTTACGCATTACGGGCATTATTTGACCTGTCAATATCAAGAAATTCATCCTCTTTCTAACTTTGATGGATGTTCGTAACATTGAGGAAGCCATGTTGTTTTGTACGCGATAAATTTTGTTTTTAATATTTCGTTTCTTTTTTTTATTTTTTTAATTTAAAACCTGTAATAAATTGATTTTATATTTTTGTAGATATCATTGGATTGGTTGTTTCAATCCAACCTATTCAAATGAAAGTTGTCAAGGGAGTTCCTACCCAAATGATTGTGTTCTCTATAATGGATTTGGAGTAAGAATCTTTAGTCTTATATATTCATCTTTTATATTGGTCTAACTTTACATCTTTTTTTTAACAGTTTTTTATAATAGATTTAATGCCTTTGATTAATTTGGTAAATTATGTTTCATCTTTGCCATCTTTAAGTATTATTATGGATCTTTTACTGCCCCAAACATAATAAATTTTTTTCATATTATCGCAGAAGAAACCCATTTTCGAACATCCCGACGAACTTGAAGAGTTGCAAGGGAAGTCATATCTCTTCAAGATTCGCATTAAGGAAAATGACCCATACAAACCAAAGCTCCACATTCTCTGCTATTAAAGTTGTCGTTGACAATAACTTGGTTTCCAAGTATAGTCAATTTGTTGTGGAGTATGATGTAAGTAAATTTTGTATTCGACTATTTGAGTATAACCTTGATTCCTAATTTGGTTATGTATATTTAGATTATAATTAACTATATTATGTAATTGTTGTTTACCTTTGTATTATTTTTTTCCACAGAATTCTGATTTCCTAACTCTCTTAGCACGAGAAGAGGTAGCTAATGGATTGGTAAATTATGCAATCGAATTGTTTTATCATTCTCGATCATGATAACATTTCTTATATTATGTTAATTTTTTTAAATTAAATTATTGTAGGATCCCACGTTTGAAGATGAGGTTTCTACGTCGCTCAAGGTTGTTGAACCCAAGGATGTGGTGGCGGACAATTCAATTGCTAAATGCAATTTAAGTGATCAATTTGTTGTTGAGTTCGTTACAAGCAATAAAGGGAAAGCAAAAGTTGATGATGATAGAAATTTGATTGAGGACAAAGAGGAAGGATGTGATGAGCATGGAGTTTAAGAGAGTTTTTCTATTAGATAATGTTTTTATAAGTTAATGGTTTATTTAGTAGTTTGTTTTGATAAACATTTTATATTTTATATTTCTTGGGATTTATGTTCTAGGTTGCCTAAGTTTAAGGTTTTTCAGTCATTCAAATAACACTAGTACAATACCCGTGTATTACACGGGTGTTGAATTAGAAAGCTTTTGTTAAAAAATTTTAAATTTTTTATTTTTTTAAAAACTAAAATAATTTAATTTTATATAAAACATTACTTTGGGTTTCATTAAATTGTCAAATTATATTTTTTTAATTATAATAATTAAACACCCGTACGTTAAATGAAAATGTCAACTCGTGTTGAATTTTTTTACTTATATCATATAAAAATATTGATATTATTTACTATTACATAAGTACAAAAATATATATCTTAAATAAATAGAAATAATATGGTGACATGTATATGCATAAGTGTAGAATATGTTTATTTAATTTAAGCAAAATAGATTAATTTTTTTACTTATCTAGATACCTAATATATCAAGTGTCGTGTCAGTCGTGCTTCACAATTTTTTTAACTTTATATGTAATTTTAGAATTTATATAAATAATTATTTATTTTTATTACATTGACAACATACCAATTAGATTTGAAATAAATATCATTTTTAAAAGAATATATACCAATTTCTATTACTTTATAAAATAATTTATAGTTTTATTTTAATTTAGTTTAATAAATAAATTTAAATTTTATTTATAAGGATATATATTACTGTTTTGTATTATATATATAATATAAATAGTAAAATACAAACGGACTTCATAATATCAATTCAAATGCAACAAACTAATTAAGATTTTTTTGTTCTTGTTAATATTAACTCTATTTAATGGATGTTATGAGAAACGATTGAGATGGGATATGAAGAGACATTGTGTATTATATGTCGGGTTAAAAATGAAAAAAATATGAACAAAATATCAAAAACGACATTTATTTTAGCAATGATCAATTAAGCCAAAGTGACAAATAATAAAAATATGAGGGAGTATATATTATTATATATTTTAGTATGACACATGTTACTTGTGCGACTTATATGTGTTATATTATAATAAATTTTCTACCTTATAACATATAATAACTACATTAAACATAAATATATTAATTAATAAATAATTTTATTTTCTAATAATAAATAGTTTTATTATTATTATAAAGATAAATATGATTTATTTATTTTATATATACAATATGGATGTCAAATCGAAACTCATCAAAAGATGAATAATTTGATATATTATATATGTAAAACCGATAAGAAATACAAAAGTTATCAACTTTTAAAATATATTTGCAATTCAATAGTTATAATAGGAAATGATATTAAAATACAATTAATACAAATATTAATTTATATCCAAGCCTAACTCCAAAGCATGATTTTTTGCCAAATAGGATTCCGAAGCATGAGAGTTTGCCACGTAGGCTCAGCGCATTCTGAAATTATATATAGAGGGGATTTACAGCCTCTAGGTAACATATAGTTGCCGAGGTTATTGGTAATTTTTTTTTTTTATAATTTGGTTGAATATATTCATGTTTCTATTTGTGTTAATTGAGTTACTCGTTTCAGTTTTCACATGAATGCTGTTAATATTTGATAATTCAACAAATGGATTGTTAAAGTCAAATCAATGTTTGGGATATATAACATTATGTACAAAATCTAAAATCTAGATTTTAAGCGTGAATGAATGTTGGGATATTTAATTGAAAATCTTGATATTTATTTTAAATTTTTTATTCATAAAGTCCATAATATAATCGTTTACTAAAAGTTGTTATAGAAATAAATATATCTACTAAACAAATTGATTATCCGATAAGCATTAGAAAAAAAAAACGGAGTAAGAATACAGATTAATGATTTAGTTGTAATCTAATCAACCCAAAATACTATAGGTTGTTATATTACTATAGATATAGATATCTACTACACATTTTGATTATCCGATAAACATTATAAATATCCATTATTGACCCCTTCTACTAGATTTTTTTTTTTTATTTTCATATATTCTCTCGGCGGAGAGCTTCTGATTCTCTCGGCGGAGAGCCTTCGGAAATATGATCTTCCTGTTCTTCTTCAATCTCTGAAAATCATTTGTATGTCAAGGTCATCTTGCTTCTAATTCCTTAGTTTTCCTTCCATACTAGTACAGTACCCGTGCGATGCACGGGATGGTATATTTTCCTGAAATGTTTAACGTGTGAAATATTAAAAATAATATAATTTATATATATGTAATAAAAATAAATGGATTGCAAAGAAGGAAAAAAAATATAAATTATTGAACACTTTCTTTGTGAAGTAAAATTTGTGAAGGTTTGGTATATTTGATTATGAATAGAAAAGTATGAAATACTACCTGCAGACCGTTGAGATAGATGAGAAGATTTACTTAGAATATATAGAATAAATATTGAGATAATGATTTACCTTTTACCTAGTATAGATAAAATAAATATTGACATGATGTGGGAAAATTATGACGAATTATGACATAAATTCGTTTAGAAAATATTCAAAAATTAGATTTGTTTTTTATTTTTTAAATCTTTACAGTAATTCGTACGTTCCTTTTCATACGCTTAATTTATCAATTTTACACATACAAATCAAAATTAATGCACCTCGAAATATTATATAACAAATAAAATGAGATTTTTATCTAACATTTAGTATATTGCCGGAAATTTTTTTATAAATCTTATTCTCTTTTTATGCACATAGATATTAAAGAATGAGTAAAAAAAATATCTAAATATGTTTAAAAGTATCTAATATTATATGTGTTAACAGTGTTACAACCAAAAGACATTAAGAATACGCAGACTATTATATAACATATGTGAAAGTATTAAAATATTTTATATTATTATTGAAAAATGTGAAATTACCTCAATTTTGTCTAGACTATTTTATAAAAAAAATATATATACTTAAAGTTAGCACACACATATATATATATATCCTTAAAATTTGCCCAACTAACATGTTTAAAAGTATATAAAATTTTATATATAAAATACGTTTAATGTTTACATATTTTACATAAATTAGACTGCTCTCAGTTTATATAAAGTTTGTTGCTCTCATATTCGGATAATGTATTATACATTTAATGAAAGCACCTACGATACAAATTTATAAATATTAATTAAAATAATTTTCTAAATTATATAAAATTGAAATAACAAAGGTAAATATTACCTGTTCATCGTGAAAATGCGTTACAGCTCTCCCGTTCGTGATGGGTTTCAATAATGCGGACTGCTCTCAGACACAAAAAAGGTTTGTTATAAATATTAATTAAAATAATTTTCTAAATTATATGAAATTGAAATAACAAAGGTAAATATTACCTGTTCATCATGAAAATGCATTACAGCTCTCCCGTTCGTGATGGGTTTCAATAATGCCGACTGCTCTCCCGTTCGTGATGGGTTTCAATAATGCGGACTGCTATCAGACGCAAAAAAGGTTTGTTATAAATATTAATTAAAATAATTTTCTAAATTATATAAAATTGAAATAACAAAGGTAAATATTACCTGTTCATCATGAAAATGCGTTATAGCTCTCCCGTGGGTTTCCATAATGCGGACTGCTCTCAGACGAAAAAAAGATTTGTTTCTTTTGTTAACGTACCCCAGTCTGGAAGCATTATATATCAAGTGTACCCCAGCCTGCTCGTGATGAGTTTCAATAATGCGGACTGCTCTCAGACGCAAAAAAGGTTTGTTATAAATATTAATTAAAATAATTTTCTAAATTATATAAAATTGAAATAACAAAGGTAAATATTACCTGTTCATCATGAAAATGCGTTATAGCTCTCCCGTTCGTGATGGGTTTCAATAATGCGGACTGCTCTCAGACGCAAAAAAAGGTTTGTTTCTTTTGTTAACGTACCCAGTCTGGAAGCATTATATATCAAGTTTACCCCAGCCTGGAAGCATTATATTGTATATGCGATGAAAAATTATTCTCTGTATTTTTTTTTTCTCTGAACTCGTGAATGATGAGTTGTAATGGTGGTAGTGAATATCCTTTTATACAATTTTTTATTAACAAAAGTGATAAGATAATTATGGATTGTATTTGGATAGATTTTAAATACCATGATTTTTGGGATGCAACAACAAAATATGCAATCACATGTATATATCTTATCACGTTAAAGGTATATCCATCCCTAAAAAACAGGAAAAAAAAAACATATATTTTGAAAGGATTTTTAAATTAGTTTCTACAAATGGAAAGTCAATGGGGTTGTTGACCAATTTTTTAAAAGTTTCCACAAATGATTTATTGACCTCTCTTTTTCAATATATATAGATTCTAAAGTCAATACAAATTGAGGAGTAGGGTTCTGCTACTCATGACTTCTACCCCATGTGTCGGGCAAGATGATGATCTAGCCCAACGACTAAAAGGATTCTCCCTGTCAGACAGGGAACATAAGCTTATCGATATAGCGAGCGACGACATTCGCATCAGTGACGAGGAATGTAATAGAAGTTTATTTGGCAAAATTATAGGAGACAGAAAAGCCAGCTGGATTGGCATAAAACGTACAATGTCTCAGATTTAGCGCCTTCAACAACCAATGGAGGTTAAAGAGCTCGGTCCAAATTACTTCCAATTCTTATTCCAAAACAGAGACGATTTGGAGCGAGTAACCAAAGGTGCTAACTGGATTTTTGAGAACCATTATCTGGTTCTAGCTGAATGGAAACACGGTCTTTCAATCAACAACCAAGTATTTCAGGAACTTAATCTCTGGGTCCAAGTGTTCAACATACCTCTGAATTGGTTGAGCACAGATGCCCGCCTAAAGATTGGTAAGTTCTTTTCTTCAGTAAAAAATGTGATAGTAGTGGGGGTTGGATTGCACAAAGGGAAAGTTCTAAGGCTGCTAGTCTCAGTCAAATTATCAGAACCCTTGCCTCGTTGTGCAAATCTTCGACTAGGGGACCTATCTGTTAGTGTGAGCTTTAAATATGAAAAATTGGTGAATCACTGTCACTACTGTGGTTTCATCGGTCACCTAGACAGAAGCTGTGCTAAGAGGATGAATGACATTAAGAATGACTCAGTCCTAGAAGGTCAATATGGAGATTGGATGAGAGCACCTGATGGCCAATATTGGTCAGGAACAGGCACATCAGAATCTCATAGTCCACCTGAAAAACCTCCATCCCCTTCTCACAAGAATCCTATTCAAACCACCAGCAGTCAAGTGGAAGAAAGTCATCATATTATCCCTGTGAATGTGGAATCCCCACAGCACCAGGGGTCCTCTTCAAAATCATCTCACCCTCAAGATAACCAACATAAATCCAACCATTCCCAGCCTCAACGACCTGTACTCCATACACATCAAAAGGAGTTGGCACTAATTACCTCTGAACTTATAAACACCATTATAGAACCTCCCAAGGAAATGGATATTGATTGCCAACACCAATCCAAGCTATCCAATTGCATCCAAATATTCAAAAGCCTAAACCAAAACTCTGGAAAAGATCTCTCTCCAAGGTAGGAAGACTTCAGAGGCAAGAGGAAGATTCTCAACAACTAATCACAATTCCAGTGGCGAAAAGAACCAGAGATGATGAGGATACACACATAACAAACAATGATGGTCAACTTATCAACACAGAAGGAAGCAAAAAGTTGAAAAGTTCAGAATCACAGGTGGGGGTTGCCAGCCTTGAATGGCACTCAAGTGAGCAATGCTAGCTGTGGTGTGGAATTGTAGAGGGCTGGGTGGGCCCTCTACAGTTTCCCAAATCAGAGAGTTGCACAGAACTCACCACCCAACCTTCATTTTTTTGTCTAAAACTAAAAATCAAAAAGGGTTTGTTAAATCAGTTGCTAGGAAACTTGGCTATGAATCATGATGCTACATAGTGGACCCAAGATGTATGAGTGGTGGACTTTTGTTAATGTGGTCAGGGGATGTGACTGTATCCAACATTATCAACAGAGACTTCTATATAGCAGTAGAGTTCACAACCAATAATTCACTCAAGAGTTGGGGGGTCTTTGTTTATATGAGCACCTGTGTCACAATCAGATCAACACAATGGCTCCAATTGGAGATGGATATGGACAAATGGGGTGCCAAGTGGTTTATAATTGGAGACTGGAATGACATAACCTCCAATTCAGAAAAAAAAAGGGTGGGAATATGAGATCAGACACAAGCTTGTGGGGTTTCAGAGACTTTATTCAAAGAATGTCCATGATTGAGATCAAGATGGAAGGTTACAAGTTCACCTGGTGAAATAACAGAACCTCAGAGGGATTGGTAGAAGCCAAATTAGACAGGGGTTTTGGTTCTATTGAATGGCTAGCAGAGTTCCCTACTGCTTCAATCTCAAATGTGGCCAGGAGTGGCTCAGATCACTCTCTCCTCCTTCTTAACTCTGGGACAAAACAAGACAAAATCCATTCTCGGTTTCACTTTGACAAAAGGTGGCTCTCAAGAGAAGGAATTGAAGAAGTGATTAAGGATGCTTGGTCTGTAAAACTCAGAGGAACACCCTTCTTTCAACTGAAGGAAAAGATAAAGCTCACCAGACAGAGCCTACTCATATGGAGTGCAAAATTCAGGAACCATCAACACTCCACTATAGACAACCTCAATAAGAAGTTTGCCATTCTCCAGGAAAATGGGCTGGATAATAACTGGGAGGAGTGGCATGCCACCAAAAGAGAACTGGAGACAGTACACAAGCAAGAAGAATTATATTGGCAGCAAAAAGCCAAAGCAAGGTGGATCAGAGAGGGAGACCGCAACACAAAATTCTTCCACGCCCTCACTCAGCACGGAAGAAGACAAAATGCCATCACGAGGCTCCTCACTGACCAACAAAGAGTTTGCTCCACTCCCCAGGACATTGCTGATCACATCTCAGACTTTTATTCTACTTTATTCTCCACAGAAGGATCATGGGGAGGGGACTCTCTCTTACCCCTGATACCAACTTCCATCACCACAGAGATGAACCAAAACCTCCTTAGAGAAGTCACTGAAGATGAAATCAAACTAGCCCTCTTCAGCCTCAGTCCAGAGAAATCACCAGGAGAGGATGGTATGACAACCCTCTTCTATCAATCTTTTTGGAATTTGATCAAATCAGACTTGATTGCAGCTATTTCTAGTTTCTTTTCTGAAATGGTTCTTTCCTTAAATATTGGAACCACATTATTCTGACTCTGGTCCCAAAATGTCCTAATCCTGAACTTCTTTCTCAATATAGACCTATCAGTTTGTGTACTGTGGTCTACAAAATCCTCTCAAAAATCATTTCTCTGAGACTTCAAAACTGCTTGGATTGTTGCATTAGTCACTCACAGTCTGCTTTCCTCAAAGGTAGACAAATCTTTGACAATGTCATAATTGGTCAAGAAGCCTTCCATTTCCTCAATAGGCACTCTTCTGGGAAAAACCACTTCATGGCTCTAAAACTTTATCTAATGAAAGCATTTGACAGAGTGGAGTGGCTCTGTATTAAGAAGATTATGTTACAAATGGGATTCCAGCTGGAATTTGTGAATTTGATTATGGTATGCATATCCTATAGTTCTTTTTCCTTCAAAGTGAATGGTGCTGCTTGTGGTTTTGTGTCTCCTTCAAGGGGAATTTGGCAAGGAGACCCTCTTTCTCCTTACGTCTTTCTATTGTTGCTGAAATGCTCTCTGCCCTAGTCACAAATGCTGTGGATTCTGGTGAACTTACTGGGATGAAATTGTCCAGAAATGGTCCAGCTATTTCTCATCTGCTTTTTGCAGATGACTCTCTCTTCTTCTACAAAGCTGGAGATGATCAGGCTATCAAAATTCTCAACATCTTAGAAAGATACAGGTTGTTCACTGGCCAAAGGGTTAATTTGAGCAAATCAGCAATTTTCTTCAGTAGAAGCACACCACTCTATCTTTAGAGGAAAATTTGTGACACAATGCAAGGCATCTCAGTTCACAGATCCACTAGGTACCTTGGTCTACCTCTTGGGATTGGCAAATCCAAACTCCAAGCCTTCCAGTTTATCTTGGATTCAGTCAAATCAAAACTCAACAGCTGGAAGGCAAAAGTTCTATCTCATGCAGGCAAGGAGGTACTTCTCAAAGCTGTGATCCAATCTCTACCAGTGTACTCAATGTCTTGCTTCGGACTGCCATCTTCTCTTTGTGCTGATATCACCAAACTCTGCTCACACTTTTGGTGGAGTAAAACTGAGAATCAGGATAGAGGTATCCACTGGAAGACATGGGATTTCTTAATTATACCTAAGGAGGAAGGTGGATTAGGTTTCATGGACCTGAAGAACTTCAATGTTGCATTAATATGCAAACAGCTTTGGAGAATAACTACCCAGCCCCATCTATTGATAAGCAGAGTTTTGAAAGAAAGATATTTCCCAAACTGCTCAATTTTCTCTGCTGTGAAGGCTCATAACTGCTCATGGCTTTGGTCAAACTGACTTGAAATTATCCCAATCTTTGCCAAGGGCTTTGCTGTGGAAATCAGAAATGGGGAGTCAACCAGAATTGATGATGGCAAGAACATAACTATAACAGAGCTCATCAAGAAGATTCTACTAAACTCCACAAGTAAAGAGTAAAACTTCCTAAAGCAACAAGCAAAGCAGTTCCACAATACAAATTACACTATCACAACATATGTTTAATTAGACAACAATAAATGCCTCAAGAATTAATATATGTATATATGAACAAAAGGAAACTATATCATAAATCAAGAATATACCCGTGAGTATCCATTTTTGTGAGCTTGGTAAGTGGGTCCATCTTTATATTCCCCATACCAATAGTACTTACTCGACCTCTCGTCATACACAATACCACCCCCATGGGCCTGAATCGGATTTCTTTCAGTGTCAAGCCATGTTCTCCCTGGGTAATAGTAAAATTTGTCGCTTTCAGCACACATCATGGTATCTATAGCCGTCTCTATTTTAAGAAAGAATACATGCCGTATTTGGGAATACTCGTCAAGAAACTCATCAATTAAAGTGGTTGGCGGCTTAGGTTTTCTCATAACAGCACGTGGAGATCTCCTTCTTGGCGGAGGCATTTGGATACTTTCATCCTCAATTACTTCTGCTTCACTTAAGAGCGGATGCTGACTCATTTTCACAATGAGCTCTCTATTTAGAATTTCAAGGCGGCATATTGAAGTGTAGAGATGAAACAAGAGAACAAATCCAACAAGGCTCCACACGAAGTATGCTAAAGAGCACCTGATCCATGTTTTTTGGGATTTGTTCCTCCTTTTCAATTTTATGTCCTTTCTATATCCAAAAAGATGCCGCATTTTAAAGCACTGCAAGTTACGGAGGTCAGAAACTATCATTAGAACCATACAATATCATCCTCGGAACATAATTAATTGGGTTTTAATATAGGAAATGTGGACATAACCACCATTCTAAACTCTATCCAAGTCTGCTCTGTTTGTGAGGACAAACATCAGTGAGAAACGGAATTACTGTCAACTGCACAGAACTTCCCCATTGTCCATGTTCCGAAAAGCTTTGTTTCACAAAAAATGACAATAAACAGATCCATACAGAAGATCCATTAGCAAAACAACCTAAATCCAGGAAATACATATAGATATAGAAATAATCTTAACTTTTGCTAAACTCGAAGAAGCTTACCCAAATGAAGCAGCTTCAGAAATGGAAAAGAATATTTGGTATAAGTTATCAGTTGCCGCTAACTTCTTAATTCGCTTTAATCATTCGAAACTCATCGAAACTTTTCCAGAATTAGTTAGATTCTCTGCTTAATTAGATGAGCGGCGTGAAGAAGACGACAACTTTAAAGGCAATCAAAGAGTAAAATAGAAAGAGAGTTGGATTGTTGGTGAGGTTTTATGTTGCTGATCGGTTGGTGATGCTGACTACTCCAAATTTACCCTTCCAACATTTTTGGTGGTATCAAAGGTTGGTGCCCCCTCTCTTCCTCTCTCTCTCTCTCTCTCTCTCTCTCTCTCTCTCTGTTTCACTGTTTCATACTTTCGATTGTCATCCATCCATTTGGTGGTATGATTCTTAACAAAAAACCCAAGGGAACCAAGAACATAATCCCGAAGACGGCCCCTCCGAAGTCCGCTGAAAAATAAAAAATATTACTCTCACCGTAATTAAAAACTAGTAAGAAGCATAATGATCAATCATATAAATTATAGAAAAATATTTATTAATATAAAAATGTAACATAATATAATAATTTACTTTTTATCTTTTTTTTATTTTAATGATATGAAAAACCCATATAAATATTGTTTAGAGTTTTTTCTACATAAGTATATAAATTCTAACATTTGCAAATCTAAGAAATACATAGAATTCCTATTAAATTTATCTGTTTGAACTAATATCTTATTAGAATAATTTTTTTTATTCCATATCTCGTCTTAAAGTTATAAAATTGTGGTTATATTTAAAATAATATTTCTTTTGTAAATGCAATTAAGTCTCTAAAATAATTTAATACAAAGTGGATGTAATCTTATTTATTTCAAAGTTATAAAACTTAATTGTTTTCAATTAAGACACTTGATAAATTATTAATTAGTTAATTTTTTCCAATTTATAGTAATATACGTTAGTTATGCTTGAAATAAATGTTTACCTAAATTTTATATATTTTAGTATAAAATTTTTCTACGTGTGCAGTCAAATACATCAAAATATATTTTTATGCTAAATTAATTTATTTAGAATTTATTGATATAGTAATTTAAGTTGAATATCAATCTACACGAGATATTTTTTCGTAACTATCTACACGAGATAGTTTATTCATTTAAGTTGAATATTCCCCCGTGTATATGCAAAAATATATCAGTAATGTAATTATATAGATGTTAAAGATAAGTTGGAATATATCCAAAAAAATCTCCAAATTTGTTAGCTAAAAAATTGGGATTCCTATGATTTCGATTTCATAGTTGAGAAAATCCGGTGGTTTCCTGAATAATTGGAAAGAAAATCCGGCCAAATTGTTTATATTGGAATGATTCCAGTATTCTGTTTTTTCTCTGATTCTGTTTTGGAATGATTTAAAATAAAAAGAAAATCAAAAAGTAAATAATGGATTTTTTATTAGGTTTCCACGAATGGGAAGTCAATGGTGTTGTTGACCAGCTTTTTAAAAGTTTCCACAAATGATTTATTGACCTCTCTTTTTCAATATATATAGATATGACAAAAATAAAATTTTAAAAAAAGTTCACTAAAGATAGGAAAGTAAATAAATTTCATTTGCAAAAAAAAAAAATTAGATTCAATTCTTTTCATATTTGTAGTAATATAAAAAAACGTTTACTACAGTCCGGAAAGTAAATTTCATTTAAAAAAATATTAGATTACGATTCGTAATTTTTAATATAAATTCTAAACTTTGATTCCATGAGGTAGCACAATTTAAGTTTTTTTAAAACTATAATTGATAGTAATTTAACCTTGTTAAAATTCAAAAATAGTACCCTAAGAAAGTAAAACTAATTTGCACAATTTTTATTCCAATTAATAATCGGACAAATTGAAATTTTTTATAATCTTACCAATAAAAAATTTGATATGTAACGTTAAAGCATAAACTAAATCTCTAAAAGTATCTGCATTGATCTAATTAACAAATGATATGTACATAAATTTCACTATAAATAGACCAATGCAAACCGTGATTATTGCATTCAACACACTCGATTTACGAAGTAGATCGTAGAAATACAACCTTTAATTTTAAATTATTTAAAAATGACGCCACCACGGGGTTTGATCAAGTCTAGAGGTCCAATAGGCCATTGCTAAAGCTTTGTATTATTCGCATGTTTCAAAAATCGTCCGAGAATATTTCTTATAAAAATGTGCTTGAGTTAATTTTGCATGTTAATGAGGTTTGTCACTTCTTTCTATTATTAATTTCTTTTTTTTTCCCAGATGTATAGTATTATAATTTGGTTTTTTAAAGGGTTGGCAGATACCCGGTCTCATTAGGCATGTTCACATACCCAAGTTCATTGACGAGCTTCAGGATGGAGAAGTTTATGTCTTTCATCAATCATCATTATCAAGTGGAGAGCAACATTGACATTCACAAATCAACTATTGACAAATATCGCATCATACTTCATGGGAGAATCGAATTCTATAAATTTAATGGGCCATTTCCATTGTTTCGATTCTCTTTTAGAAGTTTTCTCACTTTGCGTGCTGTCGACAACATCGATGAATCAATGTTGTTTGGTAAGCCCTATATTCATTTTTTTTATGTATACCTATTATTATGTTTAAATTCTTTTATATGAATTCTATATTCAATATAATTATGCAATTTTATTATATTCTATTATTTTTAGATGTTATTGGCTTCTGCAAATGCCACTTTCATATGTTGGGATAGAGAGTGTGAATGGATGATTGACAGTCATGTGAGCTTCTAAAACGTTAATTTTCTGCGTTAAAGATGACTAATATTTAATTAATAAATATTAAATAGTTAATCTACATAGCCCAGACGACCGAGATGCTCTCCATCCAGCCCTAAAGACGGAACCTTGACCCTCCCCCCAGTGACGCCGAGATGCCGGCGATCGAAAGTCACAAACCGACCCTGGCAGGAGCAAGAGATCGAGTACGGAGCAAGAGATCGAGCAGAGAGCTAACCTCAGGACCCGGCGAGAAGAACTGCCCCAATCCGAAGAGAACATATGCGGTTTGAGCCACCACCATTTCCAGACCCAGTACTCCTCCTTCCACACTACTCCGGGACGCTGTCGGACTTCGCACAGATCTGACCACTTGCTCGACCTGGCAAAGACCGCCTGAACCCCTAAGCAATCGACGGAAGAAAGAGAGCTCCGCGACTAAAACATAATTGTGCAACGAAGAGTCCACCGACGACCCGGACGGCAACAGAAGGAGGCTCAAAGCGGCTGAATTTGACGGGAGCTAGGGTTCGGTGATTTTGAAAATTTGGGAGAAGAGCAATCTCATTGGAGTGTTCTTATTTTGGGGTTTATTAATATGAAAGGTAGAAAAAATTTAATGATAGAATTTGTAACAGAAAATGGAGGAAAAAATCAAATAATTTTATTAAATATTTTGTCTACATATATATAGATTATTAAGTTTTAAGTGGGCATCATATTAGACTCTGTATAATGGGTTAAGAGATCCCTTGTGGTACACAAAAAAAAAGCCCAAAGATGAACTACTAATCAATAAAATATGCTCCAATGCTAAGAAGCCCAACATTAAGCTAGGGTTTCGTCTCATTCTTCGTTGACCGCACAGCCCTTCTCTTACATCTCTCACACGGCACCAAGCAACCATTTTGGCAACCCTATTTTTACCGGAAGAGACAGCCGCCGCCTTCATTCTTCCTTCATCTCTCGCACGGCAGAATCAGGAAATCCGATCGAAATCGATCGATCGACAGAAAAAGCATCTCCCTCCCCTAAAATTTTCCCGTCGATCATCTCTATCGGCTTTCACTTTTCACCAAATCTTACGGCCAAGTCGCCATCTTCCTCTTCCCCGACCGACCGACCGACCTTCGGCAACCTTCCCCCAGCCGTCGTCTCCTTCGACCAACGTCCGGTCGCGTTGAAGCCAGCACCGTCGAGAGTAGCAGCCGTCGAACCCCTGTCCACGAGCAGTCTTGCTGGCGTCCGTTCACCATCCATCGTCGCCGCCGCGAGTTCCACGCGCAGCCGCAGCCGCAGCCGCCGAACGGGCGAGCCCTACCGAACGGACAGAGAGCAGTCATTTCCGGTAAGGAGCAGCGAACGCCGGGCAAACCGCGACCCGGAACCGCCAACCACCAGATTTCCAGGCGACCAGACCAGTGGGCTGAGAGGTTTCCAAAGACCTTCATTTGGCAGGTACTAGTCGCGGCTGAAACCAAACATCGCCGACGCTACCAGGTCCGACCCGACCTTCAACTGCTGAGTTTTTCTTTCTGACGGCGGGCTGAGGCGCCATTTTCTGATTGAAGAGTATCCGGGCTGAGGGCCTGTTTCCGGTGATTTGAGCACCATCCGAGAGTGGGCTTTTCGTGGACTGAGGCGCCTTGATTTCTAACGGCCACCGAGAGCTTGAGCAGCGGCAGAGCAGCGGCAGAACGTGTGGGTGTCCGGGCTGCAGCGAGCCGAGTCTTCCCGAGGCCGCTACTGACCATGTTCGAATCTCAATTGGCTTTTCCTCTCCTCGTGTAGAATCGAGGAGTGTGGTAATCTCGATTTTCTCTTTTATTTTCGTTCGTTTAGATCCCTGTTTTGCGATGTGCGACTCGTTGGAGATTGAGAATCATGTTATTCTGAATTGTGGATTGCGAATCTTTTTGTGAATTGTGAATAGTGAATCTTGTGTAATCGAGACCTTGAGTAAATCTGTGGAATTGGTGGTTTCGGATCTTGTAAATGGAGATATGGTTATGTGAATAACTTGGTGTGAATAAATATTGATTTACTGGGATGTTGGGATCTTTGGATTTGAGTTATGTTGTGAGATTAATTGGTGAAGAAATTGTGTTAAAGTTGTGAAATTTCATGGACTGGGAACCTTTGTATTGCCTTGGACTTATGTTGAAACTCTTAGAAAAGGAGATTACATTCGTGTGCTTAACTTGGGAAAAATAATGGACTTGAGACTTTGTTTTGTTGCCTTAGGATTGTGTTGAGAACATTGAAAAATTTGAGAAGTTCGGATCTTTAAAAGTGAAGAATTATTTGTGTTAATTGGTGAAGTTGTGTGTTCAGAAACAATGACACGTTATACCAATTTTGTAGACGAAACTTTTTTCTCCAATGAGATTGATATTCTTCAACCTCTATCCACATCAAAGTCTCAATTTGCTATTCCATTGGATTAAATGGTTTAGTTAGTTTATGCTTTCTCCATTCTAGTCCTGCTTTTTTAGTGTATTGACTTCTTTACTATCTTCGAAATTTTCTTACCTTCATATATAGTGACTGCTATTTTTTTTCTCAATGGTGGTCTTTTCAAATTCTAGCATTTTGCTCACAATGCATCATAAACATCCGCTGTGATTCTGAGGCATCAGTGATGATTTTTTTTTTTAAAAATATTTGTCAGTGATGAAGTTGATGACAAAGATATGAGCAGTATGCTGACAATTGTGGATGTTGCTGGAGCATTATGTGAAAGCAAATGAATAATTTCTTCCAAGTAGGGGGAAACCTGTGGCTAGAAATTAATCTAAAATGTTTTCATGTGCTTGTACAGATATTAACACCTAACTTTTCGATCTCAGATCAAAGTGCAAGGGCAGGTTCTGCAAGGATCAACTTAAAATGGGGTGCTTGGCAAAATTAAATGGATTCGAAGCTATATCTTGACTTGGTCGTTTTTCGGGTATATTTACAGATTCTGCGATTTTCTAGCGATTTTCTGTTTCGTTATTCCTTGGCTGCCAAAATTATTTAATTTATGTTTTTTCTGTATGTATTTTGAGGTGCCTGTTAATAGAAGATATTATCTATTGTTTAGTCTCCAGGATTTGTCAAGATAAAACACATCATCTACATAGTTGCTGAAATGCCCTATTCCTTTTATAGATCCCTAATGTGTAGTATCTACTATTGTGATGTTACTATGTGGACTGAACTTCTGCAAAAGCTACTTCTAACTTTTGACAGTTAATCCGAATCATAAGTTTCTGTAACGAGGCAAACCATGCCTTTTCTTTGGAAGTATAAGTTACCTACTGCAACTAAGGCATGTTCACATTTTCTTGTAGGTATTCTAACATGGATTTATGCTGGCCAAACTGCGTAAGACATTTTTAGATGATTATATTAAATTAGGGGGTTCTTACATGGCATGTTGTTTCTTGTATAACTTGTTACATATAAGCTCATTTTAATTATAATATATAATATATTCATGAAGTAAATTTAATTTAATAGTTCTGTTTTATCTTCCAATTAGCTCCTTAGGTTCAGGGTTCACGGGTTTGGGTCCCAGGGTTTAGGTCTAGGGTTCAGGGTTCTAGAGTCCAGGGTTCAGGTTGTTGGGTTTTTAGGGTTTAGGGTCCAGGGTCCAGGGTCCAGGGTTCAGGGTTCAGGGTTT
>BKCP01006295.1:12566-102951 GCA_008636005.1 Striga asiatica
TAGAGGTGTTGACCTCGCCTCGTTTCTGGATTTGTGATTCTGTGAACTGTTGCTGCTATCAGGTGGGTACATTTATGATGTATTCCATAATTATCGCACTTCCTTATTTCGTGTAATGTTTCTTTTGAAAATTTTTGTATGCATGAGAACTCTAGTCTAAGTGTCCCGAACGCTAGTGCCTTGATGAATTCGAAAACAGTAGGAGGTCGCCTGCCCGTTGTATCCGGGAGGGACGCCCCATGCCGTTGTATCCGGAAGGGGAAAAACATCTCTGCTGTCTCCTGGAAAGAATCCTGCGAACCGTTGTACCCGGGGGTGGGAATATTTCCAGTTACAGCCATGCCGTTGTATCCGGAAGGTTGTTGTATGTACATAGGAGGTTTGCGATAGGGCTGGGTAGGGGGTTTAGGCTATGAATTCTATGCATACCGATAGTGATACTGTTTTACCATGATACTGCTTTTTAAAAATAATTATACGGAATAACTGCGCGATAATGGTGAGCTAGTTGGTTGCTCACCCCCATTATTTTCTTGTTGGTTTCTCTCTTCCTTTGTTTAGGTTGAGACGAGTTGGAGGCGGTGGCGTAGGACGAGCGAGATGGTGGTCATATGGGTTGAAACCTATGCTTCCGTATAAACTGAATGTTTATTTATTTGCTATTGCGCTTGGATTATTTGTTTACTGCTTTCACTTTTCGAACTATGTTTAAGTTGGTTGAACCTTGAATAATGCTAGACCTTTTGAAATGGTTTTGAAACTTATATGCATTATTGGGATTTGTTTTATTGTCAGCTCGTGCATGTGTAGTTTCCTTGAGTTGATGGATGTGTGTTATTTGTTGATGTTAGTAGGTAGCGCCCGTTTCTCGATAAAGGTTTTAACTTGGTTTTTTTAAAAAAAAATAATAATAATAAACTCTGAATTTTTACTAAATAAATTCGGTAAATTCTTTAAAATAAAACGGGGCGTTATAGGTATGATCAATGTATGCATGTGAACCTGTAACCTTCGATGTGTGCGGTTTCGACCTTTGAACGGTTATCCCCGTCATCGTGTGCGGTTTCGACCTTCGACGGTGCCTAATGATAGACAGTCTCCCTAGCCTAATGATAGGCAAGGCCGAGGGGAGTTGTACGCCCTTCGGTATTTACTCCCATTGTTGTGTGCGGTTTCGACCTTCAATGGCTAATGATAGATGTGCACATGAGTAAAATGTTATGATTAGGAGATGTGATATTTGAATGATTCGTGTTCATGCTGCGACCATGCTTAACTGTCTTTAATACATTATTTAGTGCATAGCGGTGAGCACTACCTTTTCCAACTGTGCTCATCCCCACCAGAAATTCACGTTTCAAGTTAAGCAAGGCAGGCACGACAGCAGGATGGCGAGTGGATGGTCATATTTGCATTATTTGCTTCCGCATTATTTTGAATAAGTTAACCCGAATTGATGAACTTGAGTTGTTTTTGGGTTCTGAACATGATATTTTATTTCAGACCATGTCGTTTGAATTATGTTAGATTTGAACGTATGATTTGGTTCGTATTATTGAACTATGAATGGATATTCATGTCGAATGTGTTATTTGGATATCATGTGAACTGTTGGTTTTAGGACAATGAAGTCCATGTGAAAAACCGGGTAATGAATTCCCGTGAGGTTTCAAATATGAATTGAAATCAAGATAATGCCCTAATGATATGGATTTTGAAAATGAATTTCGAAAATGTTAACTTGATTTTTGAATAAGCCATGGATTATTTCTTAAATCCAAGTGGGGTGTTACAGTTTGGTATTAGAGCCAGTCTGCGTTTCTGTAGACTGGTATGTGCGAATTATGTGAATTATTTGCATAATATGTATATGACCACTCGCTTCCGTCGTGCCTCGCCAACTCAGGTATGAGATTCCTGATTAAGTTAAATTGATTATGTAGCCTGATTTATGGATAAAATGATATGTAAACCGGGGCTTAGGAATTTATCCTCCTACTTTTAAACATTTTGGAACTCTAGATGGGTGGCGAACCTTAATTGTATGAACTTGAACTCTCGCGATATAGAGTTAAGTTCTACCTTGAGATTTTGTTTGTTTAGAAATCTGGTGTGGTGTTATCGAGTTGAGTTCTGTGTATAACAGTCCTCTTGATGCATTTTGGTGTCTTCGGAAGAGGACCATTCGCGAGCCACCTCGAAAGGAGAAGGCTTGAACCGATGATGAAGGGAGTGAATCGTAGACTCATGATGACGAAGCAGTCGTGCTGCCTTTCTTAAATTCTTGTTTTCTTGTATACTCTTGCAAACCTTTTCCCCATTCACAGGGCAACAATTTTGAAGTGTGATTGAGGCTTCTTTTCATTATCCAAATTTCGTATTTTGAGGATTTCGCTTGATTTTCCCCTACTTTTGATTCGCAGTGTAAACTATTATAAGCTTCCCAACTTTAAAATTCGCTTCTCTTGAAGTTTAGCTAATTCTGGTTTACCTTATGTTGGGAATCGACTTTGTCTGAAAAATCTGATTTCAAGTGAGATTAAGCATTCCTTTGTTTTGGCTTATCTCTATTTCTCTTGCGAAGTATGAGAGTCTCGTTCGAATGCCATCGCTAATATATCATAAAACTCGATGACAAAATTTTCTATCGCCACTTTTGTGAATAACCTAACCTCGAGGGTGACGATAATTATTCACGCTCGGCATCGAGATAAACGCGCAGGAGTTGAAGCCAGCACAATTCGGTTCAATAAGAAGATGGAGTGTTTTTCCACCTTAAAAGATTATGCAGAAATCTTTTAAGGAGGATAGTCGAGTCTGGAGCAAGCACATCGCGTAGTGCAGACCCGTCCTTATTCTGAATCTTGTTCATCGTAAAATTTTTGTTCTTTTCCTCCTTCGGGATCTCGGGAGGAACTTCGTGTTCAAATTCCAAAGTGTGAAGATTGGGAAGTGAGTTGCGGTCATTTAAGACTGCTGACGCGATTAGCTACCCGACAAAGAGCTGACGTACCGGCCGACGTTGATAGACGGAAGAGCCAAGGCGAGCTATCTATTTAATGGATCGGCAGAAGCCGCTGACTTAAGGAGAATCGTCATGAAAGTTCTTTTGGGATTTCGCATGTCGTTAGATCTGGGCGTATTGCGTTTTGCTGTTTTAGAAAGTTGGTGGACTTGGGACTCGAACTTGTACCTTGCTATTTTTGAGACTTTTTGAAACTTTTGAAATTGAGAAACGCCTAAAAAATATGTTGTTTTGTTGACCCCAAAATTTTTGAAATTTGGAAAAACCATTCCTTTTTGGCAGCCTTGAATTGTGACTTCTTGTGGAAACCTGGACCAAACGCCGACCCTGACTGGGTGTAGCCACGCGAAGTGGTGGCCGAGCATGCACGACCGTGCTGAGAGACGTGAGGCTAGCACACAGCCAGCCGTCGACTCGCACGCGAACTGCAGCTGCCATCACTGAACGCACAAACTCCCCAGGCCAGCGTGTGCGGCCAAGCCTCGACTTTACAGCCGGTCTTCGAGTAGGTGGGTACGCACGCGTCCCAGCGTCCCGCTTATGCAGCACCAGCGAGCGTGCCGCCTCTTGGGTGACAGTACACTAACCCCGAACCTCCGATTCATTTCGTTGATCGACCAGTTTTTGCCGAGTTATTTATGTTACCCCGAACCTTGAACCGAGAGCCCCATGTTCCACTAAAATGTGTATAAATCCTTAATCGATGATTTTCGATTACGGAGTATAGTTGGTGAGTCCCTATGCTTTACTTTAGAGTTTCTCGAGTCGGAAAAATTGGGAATGTCGTGTTGCTTTGAGTCAAGCCTTATGTTTGTGCATAAGGGTTGCGTTCGACTCGTGGAGTCGATATCATGAGAGTGTGGAACTTGATGGTTTCGTGCTTTATGTATGTGGTACCGTGTCGTTGTCTCTGATAGAGACACATGGATGTGATGAAATCGTGAGCAAGTTATCAGTGTGACTCGGATACGAGACTGAAACTTGGCATCACGTGACCACCTTTATGGTGAGGTAATCGGAGTACACTGACAATACAACGAACGACCTGTCGAGGTCTTGTGTATTGTTAGGTACAAAGCAAGTCGTTGATACTCATGAGTATAGACTAAACCGAACTGGGTCCCTTGCAAGAAGATGTACGCCTAAGCTCGTGCAGGACTGATCACTCTCCCAAGCGAGAAGGTAAACATATGAGCATAGGGTGAGTCGGATTGGTTCCTGTGTATGAGTATATGCCTTTTGAGTATAAGGCGATAGGACTCATGGGCACAGGATCGAGTTCCGGAGTGTGATGCCCGGACCTTGTGATTGGAAATTCCCGTTTGAGTCTGTCGTTATCTGAGATGTGCGTTCTTTCGTATTTCCGAGGACGGAAATATTTTAAGGAGGATAGATTGTAATGCCCCGTTTGAATTATGAAATTTTGGAGAATTAATTGTTATTATTATTATTATTATTATTATTATTTATCTTATTTGTGGTTATTATTATTTGGTGAATGCTAAATTATTAATTGTCTAATATGATTTACTTGTAAAATTTCTTAATTGTCTAAGTATTGAATTAATTGCCTAATTGCCTAAATGTTATTAATTAATTAAAGTGTGTATTAGTATTTTTACTAATATTATTATTATTTTCTTAAAATTTAAATTGTGTATTATCAATATATATTATATATTTGGATTGTTTATTTAATTGTGCGAATTTATTTATCGAGCCCGAGAAATCTGTATTACTTCTACGTAGTCGGGCCCGGGAGTCGATACGTTTCATTGAACCGAACCCGCGAGCCCGTTAATTCGGCCCAAATCCGAGCCCAACCAATTCGGCCCGCGTGTGTGTTAAGTATGTCTTGTGGGGCAAGACAATAACCCTAAAATAACTATATTTTGCCGTTCGTTTTTCCTGAGAAAGCAGTAGCGCCGCAGCCTTTTTCTCTGTATCTCTCACCATGTGTTTTGAACAGATCAAAACCGATCCCAAAAAACACTCATCGTCTTCACCCTCGCAATCTCATCTCTCCCTCTCATCCTTTTCGCCTTCACCATCATCGCAGCATCTCCATCCTCATTGTCCTCCCATCTCCCTCTCACCATCTCGCCATCGATGCCTTCGTCTCAGGAGGTCCGGCGACCTCCTCCTGTAACACCACCGCCACCCTCCTCTGCGGCCAGTCACCCTTCTGGCGAGCCCTTCCCCCACCGCGACTGTAACTCCGGTGAACCTTCATAGCCGCTGGCGACCAACTTCCACCGCTCCCCTGTTCGCACAGCATCTACCGACGAGTCCTTCTTCCTCACGAGATCACCGCCGCCGTCCTCCTTCACGCACGGGAACTCAGCGGCGAGCCACCCTTCACCCTTCGCTGGCCACTCGCGGACGCCCACCATCTCCGAGCACCCTCTTCCGCCGCCAGCAACATCACCACCGCGAGCCCCCTCAGCAACTCGCGCCATGAGCGGCGACCTCGACGGATTTCGGCAACTCCCTCCCGTCGAGAACCAACCTTTCCCAACCCCAGCAGCAGCGACGAAATTCTGCTCCGTTGCGAGCCTCCACGTGAACCAGCACCAGCGACGAGAAGTGAGTTCGTCACCTCCGCTGCCAGTCATCTCTCCGTCAATCGGTTGCGGCCTGTAACCGAGCAGCGTCCCCCTCGATCACTCGATTTCCGGCGAGTCCTGACCGTGCTCCTCCTCTGCGAGCAACCACCGCCCTCGCTGCCCCTCTCCCGTTCGCTGCGAGTTCCTTCGGCGAAGTTCAGCGGCCCGTTTTCCGGTGATTCCCGAACGCAGCAACCGCTCCCGACGATCGAGCCGCCGCTGCTCCTTCTTGCTGCGAGACAAAGCTTGCCGTCGAGCCTGGAGCCGTCTTTGCGTGCCGTTCGTTCACCTTCGTTTCGTTCGAACGTTTATTCCCGAGAACGGTACAAGGCTTGACCCGTCTCGTTAAAATTTATGTGATATTTTATGTGTTCGATTATGTGAGTTGCTGAACGTATTTGTGTGACGTGTTATCCGAACCATATGTGCTAATATATGTTGATGGATTATTGTTAGATAAATAATTGTGAGGATGTTGAAGTATAATTGCAAATTTGATATCAAAGTGATTGCCGTCTCTTTGAATTATTGTTCGAACTGAATATATGTGGTTCGTTTCGTGGAAATCTTGGAGTTATAGGTACTTGGAGTTGTCCTTGATCTATTAGTTTTGGTTTGAGGTCGTTTCGAGTTATATATAAGGAGTTATGATTTTTCAAAACCGAGCATGCTGCTGAATCGTAATAAATTCACCATAAATCGAGTTGTTATCCGTTTGAGCTGAATTTTTGATATGTTGTGTCTCTGAGTATTTGGAATATGTGTGCCAAGATCCTGATTTTATCCTTGAGTTTTTGATGTTCAAATGCTTAAAACGGGTTCTGGTCAGAAAATTGTAAAATTCACTAAAAATTGTACACTTGGAGTTTTAAGCTGAAACTTTGAGGAACCTGATATTTTATGATGTTCTAGGTTGTGTAAAAATTTCAGACTGAAACTCGAAGTGTAGCTATACGAACTATTAAATGCTGATTTTGGTGTTATTTTTGCTTAAATCATTTAAAAATCTTCCCGGATGAATTTAGGGCTGAAACTTGGTGAGTTTATGTGTTTGTATATGCGTTATAATGTGGTAAAGTTTCAGGTTGAATGGCTGAGCCTAACTCCTGATTCTGAATTTGTTTATTTTGAAGTCTTAATGTTCGGTTATCGGTTGGTTAGGTTCAGATAGGATTTATTTAATGTTGGCATGTTTTATGTGAAATATTTGAGGTATATGAGTTGTGTCCAAGTCCAGTAGTCACTCAAAGTACTTAACTCGGTCAAGGAATCCACGAGTCGCTTAGTCGATATGATTTCGACTAAGTATATGTGCCTTGTGTGGTATTGTATATTGGATAGTCAGTGATAGGCTATTATAATTGTTGTAGGTTCGTCGAGCTGAACTTGTGCCATAATTCCTTCAACTCTGTGTTTGGCTATACCTCTTGCTATATCCAGGTGGGTTTTCATTCATGAACTTGCTATGCCTTAAATTCTTTATAAAAGTCGAATGGTATGATCAATGTATGCATGTGAACCTGTAACCTTCGATGTGTGCAGTTTCGACCTTCGAACGGTTATCCCCGTCGTCGTGTGCGGTTTCGACCTTTGACGGTGCCTAATGATAGACAGTCTCCCTAGCCTAATGATAGGCAAGGCCGAGGGGAGTTGTACGCCCTTCGGTATTTACTCCCATTGTTGTGTGCGGTTTCGACCTTCAATGGCTAAGGATAGATGTGCACATGAGTAAAATGTTATGATTAGGAGATGTGATATTTGAATGATTCGTGTTCATGCTGCGATCATGCTTAACTGTCTTTAATACATTATTTATTGCATAGCGGTGAGCACTACTTTTTCCAACTGTGCTCATCCCCACCTGAAATTCACGTTTCAAGTTAAGCAAGGCAGGCACGACGGCAGGATGGCGAGTGGATGGTCATATTTGCATTATTTGCTTCCGCATTATTTTGAATAAGTTAACCCGAATTGATGAACTTGAGTTGTTTTTGGGTTCTGAACATGATATTTTATTTCAGACCATGTCGTTTAAATTATGTTAGATTTGAACGTATGATTTGGTTCGTATTATTGAACTATGAATGGATATTCATGTCGAATGTGTTATTTGGATATCATGTGAACTGTTGGTTTTAGGACAATGAAGTCCATGTGAAAAACCGGGTAATGAATTCCCGTGAGGTTTCAAATATGAATTGAAATCAAGATAATGCCCTAATGATATGGATTTTGAAAATGAATTTCAAAAATGTTAACTTGATTTTTGAATAAGCCATGGATTATTTCTTAAATCCAAGTGGGGTGTTACAACTCATATAAGAAATTTTCCTAAAAATTCCACTTTAAAAACTCAACCATGTACTGAATACTCTTGCATATAAAATCATATTGACATGTATGCCATATAAATACTTTAACTCGTTCATTTCTCAACATAAAATCATGAAATTTGGCAGTCATATTCTTAACGCATATATAAGCACGTCGTGAAAATTTCATAATTTTATCATGCATATATATTGAGTTATTTGAATTTTAAAGTCACAGCTGAAATAAAGAATATAAAATTCAACTAGCATGCTTAACTTCAAAAATCTATAACTCAAGCTATACCATGCCAAATGACATGATTATTTTTCTTATGTACTCCTTATTTACATAAGAATTACTCATTTAAATCATACTTTACTGATTTATTTTTATCATTTTAAGAATCTTATTAAAACCGAGTACATCTATCATACAAATAATCTTAAGAAACCTTTAATTTCTTGTATTTATTACTTTGATTATAAACTCACTTCTAAGTCATTAGTATATACTAATAACCATTTAATTTCA
This sequence comes from Striga asiatica, assembly GCA_008636005.1. NCBI lineage: Eukaryota > Viridiplantae > Streptophyta > Magnoliopsida > Lamiales > Orobanchaceae > Striga > Striga asiatica. The sequence continues at coordinate 21,042 of BKCP01006295.1, forward strand.
TCTATAAATTATGAAATTAGGATGAGGATATTACCTTCTTCTTGCTAGAAAATTGATTCTTCCCCCCTTCCCAAATTTCTTCACTTCACAATTTTATTTTATTTTTCTATAACTTATTCTCTCTAATGAACTATATAACTTTTTTAATTCTTCTTTGATGAAAATCTCTGAAATCAAGGCCTCTATTTATAGGCAAAATTTTTGAGACAAGAACATTGAGTGAAGAAATTAACAAATTAAACAATACAAACTTGTAAAAATAAATATAGATAATAAATAGTATTCTTAACTTGTAAACTTCTCCAACCTATAGTAAATTCTTAGAAAGGCCCCTCTCCTAATCCTAATGTGATCTCAATGATTAAATTCAAGACTTAATGAAAATTATCCAATTTACTGAACCGAATTCTGATTTAAAACGAACGTTTACCGTAAAATCGAAAATTCTAAAAATTTCAGATTTTCCCTCTTTTGCTTTTTGCATTTTCTTATTTTTAATGTTGAACATTTTAACTCTTAATAATGATCTTGGAACATGTTAAAAATCTAAGATAATAAAATTTTCGGAAACGAAATCGGACTTAATTACCGATTACAACCGAACACCGAAAAACTCGAAACTTGCGAATATAATTTCGAATACACTCTTAATAATATAAATAGACCTTTTTGTCTATATAATTTCTACATACTCCTTATAACTTATCAATCAAATCATATACATCACATAAAATACTTAGGCACTAACATTTACTCGACTAACACAATTTATCGAAAAATGATTCCGATTTTACTTTAATGTCGAGCCAAGTGAATCGGTTCTAGTTATTAACTGAACGGTTCATTTCATTATCTTGATTACATAAACACTTGGAAAAATTCTAAGTATTTAATACTAAGGCTCGACTATAACTTAGGAATTTCTCGGCACTGATAACTTGGACCGAGCTTAATTTACTTATAAGGCCAACCTTTGCTAAATTATACTTCCAAATTAATGGATTGATCTTGACCTTAAAATGAATAATAAACTAAGAGATTTATTAGGGCTTGGAAATATAAAAGATCATTGTAAAATAGTTCTAACTTAGAACTTAATTACTTTTATTAATCACTGAATGGGATATTACAATCTACCCCCTTAAACTATTTCCGTCCTCGGAAATACTGAAACTTGGATACATACTAACCTGGTATATATCAAAACTCAAAATCTGGAAAACGAGCCCTAATATCAGCTTCTCGCTTCCAAGTGGCATCTGATTCTCCGTGGCGATTCCATTTAATACAAACGAGGGGAATATCTCGATTCCTGAGCCGATGAACCTTTCGGTCCAGAACTGATATCAGCTGTTCCTCAAAAGTTAAATCTGGCTGAATCTGAATCTCATTGTGCTGAAGCACATGCTCTGGATCGCTCACGTATGCACGTAACATCGATATATGAAAAACATTATGCATACTGGACAACTCGGGAGGTAAAGCTAAACGATAGGATACTTCTCCTACTCGCTCCAGATCTTCGAATGGACTTATATATCGAGGATGCAACTTTCCCTTCTTCCCAAACCGAACGACAACTCGCATCCGTCGAACTTTTAAGAACACTTTATCGCCTACCTCAAACTGCATCTCTCTTCTATGTTTATCAGCTGAAGACTTTTGCCGGCTTTGAGCTGTCTTAAGCCTTTCTCAAATCCAGGCTACTTGCTCAACTGTCTCCTTAATCATATTTGGACCAAGTACTCGTCTCTCTCCAACATCGTCCCAGTAAAGGGGCGAACGACATTTACGGCCATAAAGTGCTTCGTAGGGAGCCATCTGTATTGATGCGTGGTAACTGTTATTTTAGGCAAACTCTACTAATGGTAACCACTTCTCCCACTTGTCTCCTCTATTCAAAATACAAGCTCTGAGCATATCCTCAAGTGTCTGAATTGTCCTTTCAGACTGACCATCTGTCTCTGGATGGTAAGCCGAACTAAACTTTAACTGTGTGCCCATTGTCTCATGTAAACTCTCCCAGAATCTATTGGTAAATCTGGGGTCTCTATCTGATATGATTGTAACAGGCACTCCGTGGAGTCGAATAATTCCACGAGTATATATCTCGGCTAACTTGTCCATCGACATGGTCATTGTTATAGGCATAAAATGTGCGACTTTCGTCAATCTGTCCACTACTACCTAAATCGCGTCATGATGTTCTGATGATTTAGGTAGGCCTGTAACAAAATCCATAGTAACTTCTTCCCACTTCCACTTAGGAATCTCAAGTGGCTGTAACAGACCTAATGGACTCTTGTGCTCAGCTTTAACTTGCTGACAGACCAAACACTTCTTTACAAAATCTGCTACATCTCTTTTCATTCCCTTCCACCAAAACGATCTTTTCAAGTCATGATACATTTTAGTGCTTCCGGGATGAGCTAGATAAGGCGCACTGTGTGCTTCTGACAAGATCTCTTTTCGTAAGGCATTGACTTTTGGCACAACAATCCTTCCTCTGAACTCCAATGCTCCATCGATGCCTTGGTAAAAGCCCTCTACTCCTTCAGCATGAACTTTTTCTTTTATCTTTCGACTAAATTGATCGAAAGACTGTTCCCGCTGGATTCTCCCTCTCAACAAGGGCTGAACTTTCATCGAGTTAACACTCCCCGTAATCTCTTTAAGAAGTTACTTGACAACTTCAATCTTCATCCGAGCGAATTCTTTAATAAGTTGATTCTGATGAGTGATACAACATTCTAACTCACCCTTTACTTTACGGCTTAGGTCATCTGCTACAACGTTCGCTTTTCCTGGATGATACAAGATCGTGCAGTCATAATCTTTAACGAGCTCCAACCATCTTCTTTATCGCATGGAGCTCTTTCTGTGTGAAGATATACTGCAAACTCTTATGATCAGTGAATATTTCACACCGTCCTCCATAGAGATAATGTCGCCAAATCTTCAGTGCGTGTACAACTGCTACCAACTCTAGATCATGAGTTGGATAATTCTGCTCATGTGGTTTCAGTTGTCGTGAAGCATATGCAACAACTTGACTATCTTGCATAAATACAAATCCAAGACCCTGCTTTGAAGCATCACTATATATAGTGAAACCTCTTGTAGGATCCGGAATAATCAGCACTGGAGTCTTCGTAAGCTTCTTCTTAAGCTCTTGGAAACATTCCTCACAATGATTTGTCCACTCAAACTTCACAGATTTTCTCGTTAGATTTGTCAAAGGAAGAGCAATCTTCGAAAACCCTTCTATAAATCTACGATAATAACCTGCTAATCCGAGGAAACTACAAACCTCAGATGGATTTTTAGGCACTGACCAGTTTTGAACTGCTGCAATCTTTGCAGGATCAACTTCTATGCCTCTCTCAATCATAATATGGCCTAAAAATACTTTCTTCAGCCAAAACTCACACTTAGAGAACTTGGCATTCAACTTTTCTCGTCTAAGGGTACTAAGAACAACCTTCAGATGCTCCTCATGTTCTTTACTACTCTTGAAATATACCAAAATATCATCAATAAAAACAATAACAAATTGGTCTAAGTACTTACGGAATACTTGGTTCATCAAATCCATGAACACTGCTGGTGCATTACTCACACTAAATGGCATAACCACGAACTCGTATTGACCGTATCTGGTTTGAAACGCAGTCTTAGCTACCTCAGACTCTTTAATTCTTCAGTTGATGATAGCCTTAGTGTAAATCTATCTTTGAAAATACGCAAGCTCCTCTCAACTGATCGAACAAATCGTCTATCCTTGGGAGTGGATACTTATTCTTTATCATAAACCGGTTTAAATTCCGCTAATCGATACACATTCTCATAGATCCGTCTTTCTTCTTAACGAATAAAACAGGTGCTCCCCAAGGTGAAACACTCGGTCTGATGAAACCAAGTTTCAACAACTCTTGGATTTGAGTTTTCAACTCTTGTAACTCCTTTGGTGCCATTCTATATGGTGCCTTTGACACTGGTACTGCTCCTGGAACAAGGTCAATTGTAAACTCCACTTGTCTGTTGGGTGGTCCTCCTAGTAACTGATCTGGAAACACATCCACAAACTCACGAACAATTGGAATACCATGAGGTGTTTGTGCTTTCGAAACGTCTTCAACCATACTCACCAGGTAACCCTGACAATCTCCTCTTTGCAAAATCTTTCTTGCTTTCGCCATTGAAATTACTCGTGGTAGAGTTCGCATCTTTGCACCGTAAAAAGTAATTTGATTGCCCTTCAGCAGATGAAGAGTTATCTCCCGATCATGGCAACGAATATCAGCACAGTAATGTGCTAACCAATCCATGCCAGGTATAATGTCAAAGTCCCTCATCTCAATAATATAAGCCTCGGCCTTTAGAATTTGGCCACCTATATTACTACTAAGGTTCTCTGCCTTAGAGTTCGTCACTATATTCCTTCCTAAGTCTAAACTCATCTCAAGAGGGTCAACAGTGTTAATGATTCAAACTCCAATGGATTCTATACATCGACTGGACACAAATGAATGCGTCGATCCTGTGTCCAATAGTGCAAAAACAGACATATCATTCAAAATAATCATCCAAACATAGTACCTGGGTTCTGTTCTGCTTCAGCCCGCTCCACAGCATAGACCTGAGCCTGCTGTCCTCCTTGCCTCTGCTGCTGAGGCAGTCCTTGAAGCTGTGGTTGTGGCTGCTGTTGTTGTTTCCTCCTCTCTGGACAGAACTTGATGCCATGCCCCGGCTTTCTACAGTGATAGCATACATTCTGGCCAGCTAAACACTCTCCTCGGTGTTGCCGTCCACAATTGCCACAACTGAAAACTCTGGCTGGTTTTCTCTTTCTGGTTGTCTTTGTTTATTTTTCTTGTTATTCTGTGGACCTTTCTACTTTCTCTTATTCTTGTCCTTCGCCTGCTGAATAGGAGCTGTCTGTGCTGGTGGTAGTGATGGAAATTGAATTAATGGCTACACCTGGACTTGATCATCTCCCCTTCTGAAACTGGCCTCAATCTCATGAGCCTTGGCCACAATATCAGCATAAGTCTGATTATTATGTCCAGCTGCATGATGACGGATCGATGGTAGCAACCCATCTCAAAAACGTCTTGCCTTCTTCACCTCCGTATCTAACAGACAGGTAGCAAAGGATCCCAGACGTTTAAACTCTCGCTCATATTCATCAACTGAGCGATTTCCCTGGACTAACGCCAAGAATTGGCGTTCCATCTCAGCTTTGTAGTGGTCAGGGTAATACTTTTCTTTCCGCATTTCCTTGAACTGGCCCCAAGTGAGATTCTCCTTTTCACCAGGACGCATGCCCCAGTAAGAGTTCCACCAGAGACGGGCTTCTCCCGCCATCTGCAGTTGAGAACAGAGAATACGATGTCTCTCTGAGCACTCAGTGATCTCAAAGATTGACTCGAGACCCTGGATCCACTCATCTACAAGGCGAGGATCTCCTTGTCCAGAAAACTTCTCAGCATTGTAGCCTCGGAATTGAGCAACTACTTCCGCTGTCGTCATCTCCCTCTGAGATTGGTTACCACGGCGTGCCATCTGAATAATTAACCGTAATATTTACCAAAACATAAGATAGACTTTAACATAATAGGCAAGGAAACTCTAACTTCCAATAGAATATAGATCTGAAATTATTCTAAAGGAATTTTTATTACTAATTTTAAGCATCATAACTGATTTTAAGAGTTAGGATATCTGAATCCTATTGAGCATAGACTTAGTACATTTTTTATATAAAACCTTTTGCAAAAACTTTAAACAACACTTACCTGGTAGTCGGCGAGGTGTGAGTATGGTGTGGTCGGTTTTCCTGAAACTGCTTTCTGAAACTTAAACTTTCAGTATACAGAGCACTTAAACTTAGCTCTGATACAACCTGTAACACCCCACTTATCAGAGTAAATTTTTATCGCAACTTTCACTTCGAAAATACTTATAAATTTTTCGAAATATTTTTGCTCTTAACTCGGGATGCTACTCAAACTTATCTTTTCTAATATCCGTTTATCTTTAAACTTTGTCTAACTTACTGGTTTAGACATAAAGAAAACAGATTTATTTAAACTCGCATGTAAACTGAACCATATTCATACTTATGAAAGGATTAAAGTCTGAAATATGATGTTTAATAACATGAAAGTTCAAGTCTTGATATGCGTAGCGGAAATACTTAAAAACGTGAATAATTATACAGACATAGTAGTTCATAAATTAAATGTCCACAAGTGCACGACCATCACCACGACATCCGAGCTCACACCTCCGGCCCGACCTTGTTACCTGAAAAACACAATGGGGGTGAGTACTGGTCCTTTTGTACCCCAAAATAACCTATACTAAAGTAAACATCAATAATAATACAATATCATAATCGTTGGTATATATCTGGACTGGAAATCTGTTCCAGTAACTGAAACTGAATCTATAATCTGGCCGATATCTGATCGGATACGTGTGCACACTCTGATGGATATTTCTAAGGCAACTAATGGCCTCCATCAGAATTTAGGATGTACTTGTTAAGGCAACTAGGATCCTACATCCCAAGCCTATAAATTGTATACATACCTCGGACATGAAATCATTTTATAGTCAATGTAATACCCAGGCTGGGTCCCCACCTTTCTTCTTTTGAAAACTCGTAAATGCTGAATGATATATCTGAATTTTCCAGCTACATAAAAATATAAATCAATATACTAAGTACTATGCTCATATACTTAATAAAATGCTTGAATACTTGATTCTTTCACTTATCCGGATTTTAATGAACACTTTAAAAATGTACTAAAATCCAAATTTAAATTATTAATCTTAAACTCTTCTTAACTTTTACTTAAAATTGAGTACTTTCACATGTAAATCATAATTCCAAACCTTGAATATTGTTTTACTCATATGAAACTTAGATCGACTCGGAAGTGAAATAAGCTAAATTTAACATAATAGATAACCGAGTATATCAAAACAATTTCAATTTTTACCAACATCATATATCCATATGATTTATAAGGATTTTTAATCTATCAAACTTGTCTAAAACTTGCTTGGTATTAAAATCTCAAACTTGATGCTCATTCAATACAAGTTTTTATCATAATAATAAATTATGATATTGATATACTAGACTTGAAACAATTTTATAAAATCACATACTTAACATATTGAACTGAAACTTGGTCAAATTGATCATCACTCATATAAGAATTTTTCCTAAAAATTCCACTTTAAAAACTCAACCATGTACTGAATACTCTTGCATATAAAATCATCTTGACATGTATTCCATATAAATATTTAACTCGTTAATTTCTTAACATAAAATCATGAAATTTGGCAGTCATGTTCTTAACCCATATATAAGCATGTCGTAAAATTTTCAAAATTTTATCATGCATATATATCGAGTTATTAGAATTTTAAAGTCACAGCTGAAATAAAGAACATAAAATTCAACTTGCATGCTTAACTTCAAAAATTTATAACTCAAGCTATACTATGCTAAATGACATGATTCTTTTTCTTATGTACTCCTTTTTTACATAAGAATTACTCATTTAAATCATACTTTACTGGTTTATTCTTATCATTATAAGAATCTCATTAAAACCGAGTACATCTATCATACAAATAATCTTAAGAGTACTTTAATTTCTTGTATTTATTACTTTGATTATAAACTCACTTCTAAGTCATTAGTATATACTAATAACTGTTTAATTTCATCTATAAAGTATGTAATTAGGATGAGGATATTACCTTCTTCTTTCTAGAAAATTGATTCTTCCTCCCTTCCCAAATTTCTTCTTTTTTTTTTGCCAGAACGATAGGGATCATATATTAAAACCAGGAGAACAAAGTTCTAGTTACAAACTTGGGAAAATCCCAACTGATAAAAATAAAACTGAGAGATGCTATAAAAAGCACCTAGAGCCTCAATACACAATCGAACAACCAAAAAGAGAAAATACTACCTGAACTCATAATCCTACCCACTGCAATCAAGCCTAGCTAGGATACATGAAGTTCACCAAACAGAAACATAAAAGAAGAAAAGGAACAACAGCAAAACACAACTAAAAAATCCTAACCAACTGAGGAGAAAGCAATCCAGTCTCGAAGAGCAGCTCTAATGACAATGTGCTCTGGCATGAGGGAATGTTGAAACACCCAAAGATTTCTGGACCTCCATAGCCACCATAGCAAGTAGGTTGATAGTTGGATTCGATCTTCAACCACTTCAGTCTTCTTGATCTTACAAAGCTGTTGCCACCAATCTGAAAATGAGCCTGTTAGGTGTTGAAGTCCATCCCACTGCACTGGTGCAAGCTCCCACATCCTGGTTGCTCTTGGACAAGAGAAGAGTATATGTTCTAATGTCTCAGGGTGATTGCCACAGATAGAACACATAATGCTCACATCCATTCCCTTCTTCATTAGATTGAAAGCTACAGGTAAGGTGTCAGTGAGGCACTTCCAAAGGAAGTCTTTCAGTTTGCCCTCAATTTTCAATTTCCAGCATTTGGAGATGGCTCTGTAAAAGGGCTCTGAAGTTGTGCTGGATTGAGGAATATCCATTTTCAGAAGCTTGCATTTGGCCAGAAATTTGTAGGTGCTAGACACAGTGAAGTGTCCTTTGGGGTCAGGGCCCCAATACAATCTGTCAGGTCTGCTTGGATTTAAAGTCTTTATTCTGAGAATGGCTTCACTGTCTGAAGCAGCAAACACCTGTCTGACCAGCCATTCATGCCACAGGACATCAGGTTGGAGAAGATCTTTGACCCATACTAGATGCCCTCTTGCAATATCTATCAGAGTGGGGTGAGGTTTGTTCAGGTTAGGTACCCAGTTGGGATCAGATATTCTTGTAGAGAGGCCATTTCTTATTTCAGTTTTGACACAGGTTTTGAAAAGAGGCAGCACATCGAGCCAGCAATTCCACATCCAAGAGCCTTTCTGTGATTTTTCAGCATTCATCAGTGAGCCATTTGGAAAGTATCTGTCTTTGAGGATTTGGCTTACCAACAGGTTAGGGTTGGCAGCCACTCTCCACAGCTGTCTGCAAATCAAGGCCTTGTTGAACAATTTGATGTCATGAAAGCCCAAGCCACCTGCTATCTTAGGTAGTGTGACCTTGTCCCATTTTTTCCAATGCAGACCAGATTTCTGTTGATCCCCTGACTTCCACCAAAATTGAGCACACAATTTGGAAATTTCACTGCACACTGAGACTGGAAGTTTAAAGCATGACATGGAAAAGATTGGGAGAGCCTGAAGAACTGATTTCATTAGCACTTCTTTTCCTGCAACTGAAAGAAGCTTGGACTTCCAATTTTGCAACTTGGTTCTGATGGCTGTGATGATATATTCAAAGACTTCTTTTTTTGACCTTCTTATTCCCAATGGCAAGCCTAAGTACCTGGTAGATCTATGAGAGACAATGCCTTGAAGTTCCCTGCAGATGGAGTCCCTGAGCTGCTGTGGAGTATTTCTGCTGAAGAAGATGGCAGATTTATCAAGATTTACCCTTTGCCCAGTAAATAGTCTATATTTTTCCATAATAAGCATAAGCTGCTGAGCTTGATCCACTCCAGCCTTCAGAAAGAACAGAGAGTCATCTGCAAAAAGCAAGTGAGAGAGGGCTGGTCCATTCTTGGAAAGTTTAAGACCTTGTAGGAGGCTCTGATCTTGTGCATTGTTCACCAAAGCTGTGAGCAGCTCAGCCACAATTATGAAGAGATAGGGGGATAAAGGATCCCCCTGTCTGATACCTCGAGTAGGAGAAATGAAGCCACTGATTGAACCATTCACTTTGAAAGAAATAGTAGAAGAGGTTATGCAAATCATGATGAGCCTGACAAAAATTGGACTAAACCCCATTTTCAGCATAATTCTGTGCAAACAATTCCACTCAACTCGGTCGAAGGCTTTCATGAGATCTAGTTTTAAAGCCATAAAGTAATTCTTGCCAGTAGTATGCCTGTTTAGGAAGTGAAAAGCCTCCTGAGCTATGATGACATTATCAGTAAGCTGCCTTCCCTTGATAAATGCAGATTGTTGAATGCTAATGCAGCTATCCAAGCATGCCATCAATCTCTGAGCAAGAACTTTTGAAAGTGTTTTATATATGACACAGCACAGGCTGATTGGTCTGAAATTACCCAAGGAGTCAGGATTTGGTACCTTTGGAATTAATGAGAGGATTGTGTGGTTCCAGTACCTCAGAAGGAGCCCAGAATGAAAGAAACTTTTGAAAGCTTCCATAACATCAGCTTTGATTAAGGTCCAGAAATGCTGGTAGAAAAGAGCACTCATGCCATCTTCACCTGGTGACTTATCAGGACTGAGAGAGAAAAGAGCTGCTTTGACTTCCTCTTCTGTGATAGGTTTTAACAGGGATTGGTTCATTTCAGGAGATTCTGAGGGATGAGGTGAAGAATAGATTCTCCATCCCAATTGCTTTCTGATGTAAAGAGAGTTGAATAGAAGTCAGAGATGTGAAGTTCAATGTCTCTTTGGGAGGTAAGTTCAATGCCTCTGGGAGTGATGAGCCTGGATATTGCATTTAATTTCCTCTTCTGCTGTGTGTAAGCATGGAAAAACTTTGTATTACCATCTCCTTCCTTCAACCACCTTAGTCTGGATTTCTGTTGCCAGTGAAGCTCTTCAAAAGAGTGAGCTTTATTAAGGGCTGCCCTTGTCTGATCCCACTCCTCCCAGTAATTATCTGGCTTGTGATCTCTCAGTCGTTCTAACTTGTGAGTAAGAGCATCAATGTCCAGTTGGTTCTTGGTTCTGAATTTCGAGCTCCATATAAGAAGAGCTATTCTGGTAAGCTTCACCTTTTCCTTAAGCTGATAGAAAGGGGTTCCTTCTGTCTGGGTTGACCAAGCTGTTTCCACTGTTTGTTTCAACCCCTCCATCCCTAGCCACCTTTTATCAAAATGAAACCGAGGCTGTCTTTTGATTTGAGGCTGTCCCAAATCCAGCAAAAGAAGAGAATGATCAGATGAGCTTTTCACTTTGTTTGTAACCGCTGCATTTGGATAGGAGTGAGCCCAAGTCAGTGAGGCAAAGGCCCTGTCAAGCTTCTCCTCAACTCTTCCTTCACCTGATCTGAGATTACACCAAGTGAATTAGTACCCCAGCATTTTAACTTCGTCCATTTCCATATTGTTTATAAAATTATTGAAACCCATGAGGCTACTGGCAGTTCTAGGAATCCCTCCAATTTTGTCCTCTGCCGCACTTATGTCATTCCAATCCCCAATAGCAAACCAACTCTGGCCCCAATTAGCTTTGTCCTGTTCTAATTCAGCCCATTGCTCAAACCGAGTATGCTTGCAGGTACTCATATATACAAAGATTCCCCACTGAGGGTCAGGGGATTCAAAGGTAAAATTGACAGCAATGTAGAAAGGTTTTTTTTGGATTTGGATAATATTTACAGATGTGTCCCAGAACAAAAGAAGACCTCCACTAAGGCCCTGAGGATCAACTGTTGCTAGTCTGTCCTCAGCTCCCAATTTCCTTACAACAGATTTCACAAAAGCACAGGATTTTTTAGTTTCAGAAATAAAGAAGAAACCTGGGTGATGAGTCCTTATTGACTCTCTGATTTGGGAAATTGTAGAGGGCCCACCTAGCCCTCTACAATTCCACACCGCAGCTAACATGGAGACTTTGGGTGCCACTCCAGGCTGGCATCCTCCACCTGTTCCACCACAACTTTGAGCTTTTTCCCAGAGCCTGAGGTATGAGCATGAGTTGTTGTCATCTCCGAGTTGTTGGACATCTCTTGTCTTTGTCTTTTGGTACTCTGAGTTTCAACCACCATTAACTCTTGATTATCATCCCTCTGGAGTCTTCCTTCTCTGCTAAGAGCTCTTTTCCAGGTTTTTTGTTTGACACTTATGAGGTTTGCCAGAGTTGTAGGTTGGTTCTTAACAATGATGGGCAGTGCTGGAGTTAGGGTTGCCACTTCAACTTCCATCATCTTTCCTTCTGGCTTATTAGAGATGGATGAAGTTGCCACTTCCACTGAAAGTTTTTTCTTGACTGGCAATGGAATGGGAGTTGAAGTTGGTGTGAGAGGGGTTGGGTTGTCTGGGATGGAACTTGAAGCAACCATATCAGGAGAGGTGTTTCCTGAGTGATGGCCCTGAAACTGGACAATTTGATTATCCCTATCATTTTGAGTAGGTTGAGAATCTGTTGCTCTGTTGTTATTGGAATGTGGTTGAGACCTGGACCCTGAGTTACTGATTTCTATCCAAGACTGTCCATCCACCGCTTTCATCCACTCTCCAAACTGTCCTTCTTTCAGAGTCTTGGGTTTAATATCTGCCATTCTCTTGCTGCAGCCCCTATCAAGGTGTCCAATAAAACCACAGTAATGACATAGATTGAGGAGCTTTTCATATCTGAATCCTACTGTGACAATTTCATCATCCAGTCTAATGCTTGTGCATCTGGGCAGAGACTCGTTCAAGTCAAGAGATACCAACAATCTGATGATTCTCCCTCCATGATTACCAGAGCTAACCATAACTACATTGTGGACTTCTTTGAATACATTCCCTATTTTCAGTCCTACCTCTGTGCTCAGCCAATCTAAGGGTAAGTTGAAGACTTGCACCCAAATTTTGATTTCCTGAAAGCCCGGATGCTTACTTGACAGACCTCTTTCCCATTCTTTCAGAATTAGATATTGGTTTTCAAAGCTCCAACTGATGCCGTTGGCCACTTTTTTCATGTCCTCTTTACTTTGGAAAATGAATTGAAAGAAGTTATGGCCGAGCTCCTTAACCTCCATTTGTTGCTGAAGTTTCCAGATATGGCTCATAGTTCTCTTGATTCCAATCCAGCTAGCTTTCCGATCTCCGATCACCTTGCCAAAGAGACTGCGGTGACACTCATCGGCACTTACTTTGATATCAGCTCCCGCAATGTCAATCACAGAGCTTTCCTTGTCGGATAGCGAGAAGTTCTTGAGAAGATGGGATAAGTTTTCATCTTGCCCCACACAATTTGTGTCCGCCATAGACAGTTCACTACGTAAATGAGTCCAAGAGAAGGATGGAGAAACACTATAGAAAGGAACACGAACAACAATCAACAAAGCAATCAACTAGCAATGAATTACAAAGAACGCTCCCAATTTGGAGAATCGCCGGAACCCTAGCTCCCAATTTGGAGAATCAAAAACTCTTCCCAAATTTCTTCACTTCACAAATTTTTTTTTTCTATAACTTATTCTCTCTAATGAACTATATAACTTTTGTAATTATTCTTTGATAAAAATCTCTGAAATCAAGGCCTCTATTTATAGGCAAAATATTTGAGACAAGAACATTGAGTGAAGAAATTAACAAATTAAACAATACAAACTTGTCAAAATAAATATAGATAATAGATAGTATTCTTAACTTGTAAACTTCTCCAACCTATAGTCAATGCTTAGAATGGCCCCTCTCCTGATCCTACTGTGATCTCAATGATTAAATTCGAGACTTAATGAAAATTCTCCAATTTATGGAACCGAATTCTGATTTAAAACGAACGTTTACCGTAAAATCAAAAATTCTAAAAATTTTGGATTTTCCCTCTTTTGCTTTTTGCATTTTTTTATTTTTAATGATGAACATTTTAACTCTTAAAATGATCTTGGAACATGTTAAAAATCCAAGATAATAAAATTTTGGAAACGAAATCGGACTTAATTACCGATTACAACCGAACACCAAAAAACTCGAAACTTGCGAATACAATTTCGAATATACTTTTAATAATATAAATAGACCTTCTTGTCTAAATAATTTCTACTTACTCCTTATAACTTATAAATCAAATCATATACATCACGTAAAATACTTAGGCACTAACATTTACTCAACTAACTCAATTTATCGAAAAACGATTCCGATTTTACTTTAATGTCGAGCCAAGTGAATCGGTTCTATTAATTAACTGAACGGTTCATTTCATTATCTTGATTACTTAGACACTTAGAAAAATTCTAAGTATTTAATAGTAAGGCTCGACTATAACTTAGGAATTTCTCGACACTGATAACTTGAACCGAGCTTAATTTACTTATCAGGCCAACCTTTGCTAAATTATACTTCCAAATTAATGAATTGATCTTGACTGATGGGTCTACTTCTAGATCTGAAGAGAACCGGTGGATTTGAGCTCAGATCTGCTTGAACCGCCTCTGAGTCGTTGCTAGACCGCGAGAATACCTGCAAAAACCCAACGCCGGAGGTGTTTCCGGCGTAAAGCCTACGAATCTCAAGTCAGTATGAGAGTGATGAAGAGAGGCTGCGCAGCAGCTCTGGGGGAGAGTGGAGAGTGAATGAGAGTTAGGGTTTAGGGTTACATCATCTCCTTTATATAGGAGTGAATAATAACTTGAAGTACCCAAAATGCCCAAGTCGGTGGACCTAAAAGGTCCAAATTGCCCCGATCGATTCGTCTCCCCTCCTTGCTGAGTTATCTCAAGATTCCTTCTTATCCAATGATGGTCAAGAGGTTCTAAGAAATATACCAAGTGTATGGAATCGTCGGAGTGCCTCACGTCTCGAGGCACAAGGAGTCGACATCGAGTATGAATGAGTCGACCCAGGATCTTTTGGTTATTCGGAGGCTACGCTCTTGTTGGTTTTCTCAGATAGATGTCGACTTTCGGGAAGTCGACTGAACAATGTCGACTTCCGAGAGTTGACTAGTAAGGCATCTGCCATTTCTCGTCATCAACCTTATTAAGTGTTGTAATATCCCATTCAGTAATTAATAAAAGTAATTATTCTAAGTATGAAGTAATTACTTTTATTAATAATGTTCGTTCCTAGTTCCAAGCCAGTTATTAAGTTATTCAGTTAAAAATTCGACTTTAAGTCAAAAGTATTCTCGATTCAATATTATTCAGTGATCGAGTCAGTTCAGTAATTAATTAATTCCGGTCTGTTTATTTTTATAAATGGATTTATAAGACGGGATTAATTAATATAAGATAACGAATAATCGAAGTTGAGTATATTTTGATTAATCGTTTAACATAAGTAGTGAACTGAACTCAAGTATGTTCGGTCATGGATTGAACTTAATTAAGAAATAGCCGAGCCTTAGTACTAAATACTTAGAATTTTTCTAAGTGTTCAAGTTATCAAGATAAGATCATAATATTGAGCTTTAGCATAAGTTGATACAAGTTAAGTCTCGAAGTGCGGTTAAGTATCCATGAACATTTAAGTGATAAATGTTCAAAGAAGTGAGAAAATTTATTTAGACAGTATAGTCTATTTAAATTATTTTAAGAGAAACCGAAATTTTTAGAATTTTCGGTTTTACGATAATCGTTCGGTTTAAGTCCGAATGTGGTTCCATAAATGTAGAATATTTCAAGATAATTATATTAGATCTAAGAAGAAATATGTTCATTAAATTGAAAGAAAAACCATGAGTAAAAGATTTAAATTTTAGAATTTTCAGTTTTACGGTAAACGTTCGTTTTAAGTCTGAATTGAGTTCCGTAAATTGTGTTATTCTCGGTTTATTAGCATGATCCAAGACCATATATGAGCATTACTTTTCAGTAAAAGAGTTTTAAAAATCATCCATTTTGAAAGAAAATGCACAAGTAATAAAAATGATGATTGTTATTATTTTTATTATTTTGTTTCCAAAGATTTTTATATGATGAATGGGGACATTTTTACAATAATATATAGAATCAATTCCATCATATTAAGCACGAAATTTTGGTCATCAATTGGTGAGAATGAGATGAGAAAATCACAACAAAGTTTTGCAAAGTCTTTAAGTTAGCATTTTTTTCAACAAATGGGTGAGAATTTTATTACACTTGGTGGACTAAGTTTTATCTACCAAAAGCTCATTCATGGCTATAAATAGAGGCATTTCAATCAGATTTTATCATCAAGTATCTTCTTAAATCATCATAGTTTCATCAAAAAGATAGAAAGAGAGAGAAAAATAAAAATAAAAATAGTAGAGTTTTAATTTTTGAAGAAGTCAAGGAGCAACTTTAGATTTTCAAGCAAGAAGGAGGTAAGATGCTATCTTTTATCATGTTTAGTAGATGATATTAAGTGTTTAATAATATTTTTATATGACTTAGATATTAAAGTTTTATAAGAGTATAAGCATGCTAGAAGATAAGTTATTTCCAGCTCATATATATGTCATATGTGTTCAGTTATGATGAGATTTTTACCTAGCTATGAAAAATCTGGAAATCTATACTTTCTATGGTTATTTCTTGTGTAAAAGAGGATTACATAGGACCAAGAATCAAGTCATTTAGTTTAGTATAACTCAAGATATGAATTTTTAAAGTTTATCATGCAAGCTGAATTTTATGTACTTGTTTCCAGCAGCAACTTTAATATTGAATAAGTCGAGATATATGCATGATAAAATTTTGAAATTTTTATGACATGTCTAAATATGAGTTAAGAATATGACTGTTAAATTTCATGATTTGAAGATGAGAAATGAATGAGTTATGATAATTACAAGGCATATATGTAAAGATGAGTATATATGCAAAAATATTCATGATATGAACAAGTTATTAAAGTGAGATTATTATGATTAATTCTCATATAAGTGATGAGCAATTTGGCAAAGTTTTAGTTTAATATGTTGAGTATATAATCTTATAAAGATTGTATTAAGTATGACATATTAATATCATGATTAAATGTTATGATTAAAAGTTGAAGTAGGACTTGAGTTTATTTTCACTTTCAATTTAATTAAGTGAAAATTTAATATAAGCTAATATTTAAAATTTGGGAGATATGATGTATGATGAATTAAGTATTTGATTGAGTAAAAGATCAAGATGAGTTTATAAATCATGTTGATGATGTTGGAAAAAGTTAAGCATGTTTTGAGTTTAAGTACTCAATCAAGTTTAATGTGAAATTTAGTTATTTTCACATTCGAGTTATTTAAGTGATATTCGAGTATAAACCAATATTTATGATTTTGAAGATATGATTTATATAAGGTTAAGTAATTAACCTTGAGTAAAAGTTTAAGAAAAAATTAAGATGTTTGATGACTTAATACTTATTTGAGACATATTAAGCTTATTGAATATCTTTAAGATTAGGATAAGTAAGAGTTAAATCTTATTGAGTATACGAGCATAGTAGTTAGTATATTTGTTTATATTTTTATGTGTATATTTGTTTATATTTTTATGTAGCTTGCAGATATAGCTACCCAAGAGCAACACTTACATTTTTTCAAAAGTTTTCAAAAGAAGAAAGGTGGGGACCCAGCCTCTTTATTACATTGAGTATAATATTGATATCATGTTCGAGGTGTGTATACAGTTTAAGTTTATACGCTTGGGATGAGGAGGCATTCAGTTGTCTCAGAGTATATCCTAAGTTCTGATGGAGGCCGTTTGAGTTGCCTTGAGAAATATCCATCAGATTGTGCACAAGTATCCGATCAGATATCGGCCAGAATCAGTTTAAGTTACTGGAACAGATTTCCAGTCCAGATATATACCAAAGATCATGATATTGTATTATTATTGTTGTTTACTTTAGTATGGGTGATTTCGGGGTACAAGAGGATCAGTACTCACCCCCATTGTGTTTTTCAGGTAACAGGGTCGGGCCAGAGGTATGAGCTTAAGAAGTGGTGGTGGTCGTCGTGCACACTTCAGTGGACATTTATTATGGATATGTCTGTATAATTAATCACGTTTTTAAGTATTTCCGCTACGCATATTAAGACTTGAACTTGCATTTTAATAAATTTTAGATTTCAAGTTTTTATCATTTCAAAAGTATGAATATGGTATAGTTAAATGCAAGTTTAAATAAATCTGTTTTCTTTATGTCTAATGAAGTATTAGACAAAGTTTAAAGATAAACGGATTTTCAGAAAAGATAAGTTTGAATAGCATCCCGAGTTAGTCGCAAAAGATTTCGAATGATTTATAAGTATTTTCGAAGTAAAAGTTGCGAAAAATTTACTCTGATAAGCGGGGTGTTACATGTGGTATCAGAGCTAGAGTAAGTACTCTGTATACTAAAAGTTTAACTTTCAAAAATCAGTTTCAGGAAAACCGACCACACCACGCTCACACCTCGCCGACTACCAGGTAAGTGTTGTTAAAAGTTTTTATAAGAGTTTCTAAATTTATTTACTAAGTCTGTGCTCAATAAGAATTCAGATATCCGAACTCTAGAAATCAATCTATATGTTCAAGTATTAAAGTTTGAAATCTAGTTTATTAAGTTAACTAGATCAAGAAAGAGACTCGAACATTCTAAGTTAAGCCATCAGATTAAGATTTAAGTTAAGATCTGACTATAAGGGTTGATTATGTATTTGAGACAAGTATTAGAAGTAACGGTATTTCAATATATAATAGCAAAAAAGTACGGGTAAATCATTGGGGTTTGAAATAAGAACCAAAAGCCGGATAAGATCCTGTAGGCTTGAAACTGAACCGTAGAAATAAAGTTTCAGAAAATAGTCAATCTTTATAATTAAGACAGAAGTTTTGATATCTTATCAGTTAGATATCATAAGCTAAAAATTGGCAAAGTTCGAGATTAAGTTATAAGTTATTTTGTATTAGTACTTGTTAGTAACAATACAACTATACAAAGTACTTCTCAGAAATCAATGAGTATAAGTTTAAGGTATCGACATATAATAGTCACTTAGCCGGGTAAATTATAGAAACCTGAAATAAGGGTTATTAGTCCGAGTTTACCTGAAGACTTGAAAATCGAATCTTAAAAGATATCAGTTAATAAGTATTACATTCCAGCTACCGAGATAATTATTTAAACTTCTCGGAAGAATTTTTGAAGTTAAGCAAGAGTAATCTGGACATGTGAAAGTTAAAGATAGTTTGTTTAATAAGTAAAGACTAATATGTTTTTTTTTATCTCTTTGGAGAAAGTATAATGATGAGTTAAAAGCCATAAGTAAGAAATGGCGAGAAGAAGCTAGAAAAGATAGATTAACCGGAACTCTAGCACAAGCTAGGTGTTTTCGGAAAATTAACAATTTTCTTAAAGTTTAGTATAGCTATTTATTAATGGTTATACTGTTCAAGTCATATAGTTAGTGGTTTTAGAATGCCGCGAGGCAAAGTTTCAAGACCACAACTGAGTAAAGTTAAGAAGCATAGAATCGTGACTGAATCAAGAAGTTATCTCAGTCCAGAAACAAGTAGTATTGATGTGTGAAGCAAGTGTATACGAGAAGAGATATTTTGCACAATCAATCTACTTGATAGTTGGAAATTCTAATAACATTGAAAGTCAAAAGCAAGACAAAAATTCGAGCACACTGTTGAGAATTTCCTTATTTCTAAGAAGCTAGTACTGAAATATCAGAAAAAGGAGATACAGATAAGCATAAAGGAATTCTCAACTAGTACAAAGTTATAGTACATAAAGAGAGGGTGCGTCTCTAGAGCACAAGACTCCATAACTCTGCCACCCATCATGGCTGTAGTTTCACAAAGATAGATCTAAAGGATCAAATGCTCGCTTTCGTTTGAATCCTGGAGTTTCCACAGAATCTTGAACTGTTGAGATGCTGTTTTGAAGTTTCTTGATAAGTTCAGAGGAAGTGTCAGCAGACTTGAATATTTTTTTTGGAAAATACTTTCTTAATTGTGGGATGCTACAAAACTTTCTTAACTTACTATCTCGGACATAAATAAATCATGTAACCAATCGAGCCACTACGGCGATAAGGAATTATACACGCAGTCCGTCTGTCTCGCACTAATAACTTAGCGGAAGCATAAAGTATGAAATATAATCATACAAATTGTACATAAACTGGTTCATGATGGTGGTACATAAAATGGTAGTAAAAATTTCCACGGCTCATGACCACACTTGCCACACTTGCTCACCCGGCCCGCTCGACTCCGTCACCTGAAAAACACAATGAGGACGTGAGCAAACCACTATGCTCCGCAAGACCAGTACTGAATAAAACAGCATAAATAATAACATATCATGAACATCAATATATACGAGCTGAACTCAATCTTTCTTTTCTATTCTTGCTTTTCTTTTCTTTTATTTTATTTTCTTTTCTTTTCTTCTCTTAATCTTTGGCCTGTCGACCCTCGGCCACTAGCCGATCGTGTGCACACCATCCAGACACTAAGGTCGAAGCCCCAGTCGAATACCAGGTGGATTAGGAAGGCCTCGGCTCGCTCACCGTGGGCCTCTCACCTAGGAGAACTTAATATCTCAAACACACCTCAGTCACGGTACAAATGTTATAAATGATGTAGAATCTAGTACATGACCCCCACCTGGTAAACTGAGAAAATATCTGACTGACGCAAGTGCTAACTGTAGTAGGTGTTGGAGGCTCAACTTACCTAAAGCTACATAAACATATAAGCAAAATATGCTAAGTCTTATGCTCAAAAATATATTATTATATGCTCGATTCTAGATGCTCAAACCGGATGAATTTGACTGTGTTAAGGGTTCGCTAAAAAAAATATACTAAGTCCAGATTTTTAACTGAAATACTTGACTCGCGAGTTTGGCTCGGAAAATTTCTTAAGGTCCAAAATAAAACTCGGATCGAAACTCACGAATCAAAATTATAAGCGCGAACCGCCAGTCGAACCGGCCGGTTCGCTGACTGGCCGGATCGCCGGCTCGGGCTGAACCGGGCGGTCGGGCGCTGGCTCGAGCTNCGGTGATGCGGATGTGGCAAGGCAACTCAAGAACGCCTCAAGTCGGGCCTATCATGCACGCAAGAGGCTAGCGCGACTCGCGGGAGAAAAGCAAGCTATCGAGGCTAACGCACGCGGGGCGAGCGAAGGGCGCGAAGTGGGTTCGACGGGCGATGGCGCGCACGCATAATGCGCAGGCAATAGGAGACGACGCGCGCGCAATATGTGCCTCAGGCGGGGATCCGAAGAGCGCGGCGAGTGACGAGGACGCGACGTGTGCTGAGTATGCGCGCGATGGGTATAGGGGGCCCGCAGGCGCGTGCGAAGCACCGGGCGGACGAGCTCGCGTGATTGAAGGCAGAGCGACCTTAGTCCTCGAGGACTAAGGCAAGGCGCGCAGGGTCCAAGGCGGCAATTATGGTGGTTAGGGTTTCTGCTGGGAGTGCAAGACAAGATCACTCAGGATTCTCTACATATTTAGTTTCCTTCTTTTCATATGATTTCTAGATTGTTTAGGATACTTAATATTTTATTGCTTTATTAGAGTTATAGCTAGATTAGGACTAGATCTATTTGATGCCTATATAAAGGTCCTTCCTCTTGTTATTTTAGGAATCCAGCAATTAATACAAAATCCCGAACATTTGTTCAAACACTTTGCCTTAGATTTCTTCGTGATCTCTTTTGCAATTTTATTTGTTTCGAGGGGCGCGGGTGTGTGAACCTCCGAGACACCTATCGTCAGTTCAAGGCACGAGTTTGTGGCTTATCGGCAATCGGGACACGCGTTCTTCATCATTGGTGCTTTCATTGAGAGTATCTAGATCGTGTGTCTTTCCCTTTCCCATTCTTTTTCTTCCCCATCTTTTATTTCTTCGAATATATATATATATATATATATATATTCATATGTATATCAAAAAATCTGAAATCTTCAAAACGAGTCCTAGAAGCAAGGAAAGAAAGCAAGAAAAGAAAGCCATGGCCAACAAAGAGATGAAGGACAAGATCGACAATCTTGACGTTCAAGTCCGAAGTATGAGCGAAGCCATGGACACCCTGGGAGAGGGGCTCGACACGACCAAGGCATCGGTTCGTGATTTAATGGAGACCGTGAACCGGAGGTTCGAAGAGATGGCGCGTGGCTTCAAACACCATGCGCGGCCACCATCGCAACAGCCGAGGCGCGAGCGACCCGAGGAAGAGGAACATCGGCACGACGAGGCCGAACACGAGGAAGACTTCGAGCAGCGGTCACAAGCGTCCAATGTGCATGACCGCCCGAGACTCGACAAACCGAGGCTCACGTTGTCCACCTTCACCGGCACCGATCTCGAGGCATGGCTCAATCAGGTTGTGCAATACTTTGAGGTCAACGAGACCGGAGGCAAATGATTGTGTGCGATATGCAGCCTACTACCTAGACGGTGATGCCAACGTATGGTGGCAATGGCTCACGAGCGTTTACTGCAATCAGCAGCGAGACATTAGGTGGGGTGACTTCGAGCGCAAGATACTCACGCGTTTCGGGACATCCTACTACCACAACTATGATGAGACGCTCTCGCGCATACTACAGTCCGGTAGCCTGCGCGATTATCTGAAGGACTTCGAAAGGCTTGCGTGCTGCGTAAGGGGCTGGCCTGAGACCACATTGGTTGGGGCATTTATCGATGGCCTCAAGTATGATCTAGCTGCGAAGGTTCAATTGGAGCGGCCCGACTCGATGCATGCGGCCATGGAAGTCGCTCGATGCCGCGACGATCATCTCGCCGCTAGTCGAAGGGGATGGGCAGACGCACGTTTTCCCGAGCCGCGACGCACAACTAACATCGTACCGAGCATTCGGCCACCGAGTAGTGCGCAACAACCGACGCCAGAAGTCAAGTGATAGTCACTCGAGGAGATGAGGCGCCGGCGTGAGAAGGGGCTCTGCTTTAAGTGTGAAGAGAAATTCACACCGGGCCTTCGTTGCAAGCAAGCGCTTGTAATCGACGTAGTCAACTCGGATGAGGAGGAGCCCGAGATCGAGGAAGGGGGAGAGGAAATTGAGGTGCTCGAAAATGAAGCTGAGATCTCAATGCACGCAATTGCTGGTACTCGAGGGCCAAGAATGATACGGCTACCGGCATGGGTCAAGGATTGCCGAGTGGTTGTACTCGTGGATAATGGGTCGTCGCACAATTTCATCAACACCACGTTATCCCAAAATCAGAAATTGCCCACGATGACGATAGAGCCATTCGAGGTCCGAGTAGCCAATGGTGAACGGCTAAAGTGCACCGAGTCCTATCGCATGGTGCCAATCAAGTTCCAAGGAGTCACCATCAAGCCCAATCTCTACACACTGCCCTTAGTTGGACCCGACGTTGTGTTGGGAGTCCAATGGCTCGAAGGATTGGGAGAAGTGACCACCAACTACAAAACCGGGGTCATGAAGTTCAAAGCAGGAGATCAGCAAGTCACGTTGAAGGTCGGTGAGGCCGGTGAGACCAAGGAGGTTGGTCTCAAGAGCATAGAGCGGGTTTGGCGCAGGGGTGACCAAATCTTTACAGTTGTGGTCGAGAACACGAGCGCACCCATAGCCGAGTCCAACCTGCAGCAGGGCAAGGTGCGCGGGCTACTCGAGGAGTTCGACTAAGTACTAGGCGAGCCTAAGGGTTTACCGCCACACCAGGAATTCGACCACCGCATACCGTTAACCAATGAGCAGCATGCTGTGCACGTCCATCCATACCGATACGTACACTTCCAGAAGACGGAGATAGAAAGGCAAATTGGCGAGATGCTTGAGTCCGGGCTCATTCAGCATAGCTCAAGCCCGTTCTCATCACCAGTGCTACTAGCTAAGAAACAAGATCGCACGTGGAGGTTTTGCACCGACTATCGAGCATTGAATGCCGCGACAATCAAGGATCGTTTTCCCATACCAAGTGTCGACGGACTGCTCGATGAGTTAGGAGGGTCACTGTAACACCCCAAATCAGTAATAATATTAAGAACAGTTTCACTGCTCGACTATAGGTGAAATCCGTAATTTTCAGAATTTTTCGAGTTATATTTTATATGCTAAATGCTTAAATATAATAGATTATTCTTTGGAATATTCTATATCAATTTAAGTCAAGATCAATCCTTTACTTTGGGTTGTTAAATTATAGCTACTCAACTCGAGAAATTATTGACTTCGAACCCTAGGTTGTTCCGAGTCTTTTTTCTAGTAAATCTCGAGCATAGACGAGGATTGGTATTTTGATACTTAGAATATTTTTCTAAGTGTATTAAAATATCAAAGTCGAGCCTTAGACATTTAATAATCGAGCCTAGCACTTAACCGAGCCGCTCGTGCCAAAGCACCCGCACCAGCGCCCAACCATGTGCCACCGAGCCCAAGGCTTTGTCCTAGACTTAGCACATTATTTCTAAATTTTTTCTAATTGTTGAGAACCCTTCCTAACCCCTAATACCCGGCCCAAGCTTATCCCACGCGAGCAGCCCGCACAGACCTCGTGCTCAGCCCAGCAGGCCGCGCCCAGGCCGTGCCAGCCCAGCAGACCGCTCCCAGCAGCGAGGTCCAGCGCCCAGGCCCAGTGCGGCAGCGTGGCAGGCCCACCATTTTGAGCCCAAATCTTGGATTTTCGGCCCAATTTCCTCATGACCCATTTCATGCGAGTAATCAGGACTTAATGAGGGACTAATGGAGCTTAAGTTGCCCTAACAAAGGTTTAAGCAAAGACAATTAGCCTGGGGATTATTTTTGTAACGCCCCAAAACAGTAATGATATTCAGAACGGTTTCACTGCTCGACTATAAGTGAAATCCGTAATTTTCAGAAATTATCGAGTTATATTATTTATGCTAAATGCTCAAACATGATAAATTATTCTTTGAATAATTCTATCTCAAGTATAAGTTAAGGTTAATCCATTAATTTGGGTTATTAAATAATAGCAAGTCAATTCGAGAAATTACCGGACACGAACCCTAGTTGTCGTTCCGAGTATATTTTCCTAAGTCAAAAATTGAGAGTTGATATTTTAATACTTAGAATATTTTTCTAAGTGTGTTAGAATACCAAAGTCGAGCTTTGGACATTTTATATTGAGCCCTAGTGCTCACCCGAGCCGCCCGTGCCGAGCCCCGCACCCGCGCCTCGTGCCGTGCCAAGCACGTGCCTACCGAGCCCATGGCTTGTCCTAAGCCTTGGCATAAGTTGGTAAAATAATTCTAAGTGTTCTTGGACCCTTGGAGAGCCTTAGGACTCGGCCCAAGACCACCACACGCGAGCAGCCGTTTTTCCCGCGCGCAGCCCGCTACCCGCGCAGCCCAGCAGCCTCTCGCGCCCAGGGCCCAGTGCCGCGCCCGGGGCCAGCGCCCAGGCCCAGCGCTGGCAGCGTGGCAGCCCAATATTTTGAGCCCATTTCATATGTTTTCGGCCCAAATCCTCCATGACCCAACTCATGCGGTTATTAAGGACTTAATAAGGGTTAGATTAAGCTAATTTGGCTCTAAGCATTGTTAAGGGAAAGTCAACACATCATTTGCCAAAGTGAAGCATGTGCACACTTTAGTTTATTCAAGTATTTTTGTCCTTGTCCCCCATGCAACCTCCAAACCTGACCTGACCTCTCCACTATGATATTATACTCTGAAAATGGTCTCTAATACCGTGCAATATCAGCCCAAGGCCATGCCCCATCACCCCTCTCAAGTTCCCATGCAAATGGAGTGGAATAAGACCACTTATCATGTCCCCTTTGACCCAACCTTATTAAATCCGCCCAAACCTCTTTATAAACAGCCTTCTTCAGTCCATTTGAGACTCTTAGACATTTTGAGACTTGAGAGCTCGAGCACTTTGAGAGAAAACAAGAGAAAAGAACCAAGAGCCCTTACCTTGCACCACCGCACGCGCCTAGCCCGGGGAAGGAGGAGCAGCGAGGTTCAGCCACTTGCAGCCATATTCTCTCGAGGCTTAGCATATTCTAAGTGTTACTTAGATTTTTCTAAGTCTTTTAGAAGGGATAGGCTCGAGAGAATCACACCACAAGACCACCATTAGCACCAAGGCCGTGTTTAAGCACACTTTGAGCCCTAGCACTAGTTCTGCATTTCTAACCGAGGTAAGCTCGAGAATTTTGACTTCATAAATTATTTTTATGATATTTTAAGATTTTTCATGAAGAAAAACCGAGCCATGCATGCCATTATATGTGATTTTCGAATTTTTGAATTAAATGGCCTTAAAAATGAAATTTTAGTAGCAAGCATGTTAACGTCGAAAATATTGGTTAAATCACCCTTAAATATCATACCATTGATGCTATAAAAATTTGAGAATAAATGGAGTTCATTGCCTTGGTCAATTCATTCATGAAAATACGCTATTTTGGCCACCCGAGGCCCATCCTCATGCATGCATGGTATGACCCAAGTGTTAGCCATTATAGCCATTATTTGTGATGTATATTATTCGGCCCTGAGTAGTTTTGTAAGATATGAATGTTGGTTCGGAGGCCAAGTTGCTCGTACGTGCCATTTAGGCCCTCCCGAGTATCATGCATATGGACCCGGGGTCCACTAGTGTTTTATGTGATATTTATGCTTATTTTACCATATCATGATGTTTGGAGTTGCATGTCACCGGAAATGTCGCCGGAGGTCCGGCAAGGGCCGGCCTTGGTCACTGCCCGCGCACATAGCGCGCCAGTGCCCGGCCCAGTGCCAGTCCGTGCCCGCGCCAGCGTGCGCGAGGCACCAGTGTCCGCGACAGCGCGCCCGCAGTGCCTGTCCGCGTCGTACCCGGGGTCGTGGCGCCCGTCGCGCCCAAGCAACCCCGACAGCGCCTGGCCGCGCTGTCCCAGCCTCAGTGCACGCATGGCCTCGCGTGTCATGCGTAGCCGACCTCGGGTCGTGCCAGTGCCACGCCCGAGCACGCAGTTGGCCCGGGATGTGCCCAGCAGCACACCCGCGTGCCCAGGGACGCCCGGCAGCGTCCGTGCCAAGCCCAGCGCACGAGGTCTCGTGCCAGAGCCTCGTGCCAAGTCCAGGGCTGACCCGAGCAGGGTCAGCTGAGCCCAGTCGGCCTCGGGGCGTGTCCAGCAGCACGCCCGAGAGCCCAGTGACCTCGGGGACGGCCAGTAGCGCCCGTGTGGCCTCTGCCCGTGTCTGTCCCGCGTCTGCCCTAGCCCAGCCGGCCCGGGACGTGCCCAGCAGCACGCCCGCGTGCCCAGAACCCTCCAGGGCGCCCGGCAGCGCCCGCGTAGCCCCTGACCAGTGCCAGTCCGCGCCGTACCGTGCCCAGTGCACGCCAGCGCGCCCCAGCAACCCTCAGTCCGTGCCCAGCCGCACGACAGGGCTTCAGCCAAGCCTCGGCCGTGCCCAGCGCGCACCCGAGGGGCACCAGTCGTGCCCGGGCCGTGCCAGCAGCCCCTGGCCGTGCCCACCAGCGCCAGTCCGCGCCAAGACATGTCCAGCGGCCCCAGGGACCGAGCCCGGTCGCACCAGCCGTGCCCAGCGCCGTGCCCGGGCACCAGCTGGCCCGGCACGGGACCGAGCCCGGTCTAGCCGAACCCAGCCCGACCGCCCGGCCCAGTCGAGCCGGCGGTCCGGCCAGCCAGCGAACCGGCCGGTTCGACCGGCGGTTCGAGTCAGTTTTTACTCGTGATTTCTGATCCGAGTCCAGTTCCGGAAATTTCAGTATTTTTCCGAGCCAGTCCAGTCCAGTTTAATCGCGTAGATAAGTCCGAGCATTTTAGCATATAATTAAATATTCTGAGCATTATACTTAGCATTATTTTGCTTAAATATTTATGTAGCCTAAGGAGAGTCGAGCCTCCGACCGCTACTCCAGCTTCCGCACTTGCATACCAGATTTCAAGTTTTTCAGGTGGGGGTCATGTACTGGATGTCACATCATAGATAATATCTGTACCATGGCAGAGGTATGTTTGAGACAGTTTAGTTCCGGGTTGGGTGGCCGAGGCCTTTATACCCACCTGATGACCGTTGGGAGGGGCGAGGCCCTTTCTACCCCATCGGCGTGTGCACACGAGCGGCTACGGCCGAGGGTCTTTTGACCACAGATCAGAACAGACATCAGAGATCAGTTTACAGTTTCAGCTCTTATATATTTATGTTTCATGATACGTTATTATAGATGATGTTTTGTTCAGTACTGGTCTTTGCGGAGCATAGTGGTTTGCTCACGCCCCCATTGTGTTTTTCAGGAGACGGAGTCGAGCGTGCCGGATGAGCACAGATGTGGCGCAGCGTGGTCATGAGAGTCGGACATATTTTACCAGCATTTTTATGTCCTAGATTTATGATCATGTGTATTTTATTCAGTTTATGTACGCATGTTATGTATTCGTATTTCGGATGCTTCCGCCAGCGAGTTCTTCTAGACAGTGCGAGATAGTACAGACTATGCATGTATAATTCCATAATCCGCGAGCGGACAGTTTGGTTGCATGTTTTATTATGTCTGTGGGCAAGCCCAAGTTTCAGTTTAAGTTTTTATCTGCCACATCCCGCAATAAGTCAGTATTTTCGAAAACCCAGCTCGCACGTTCTTTCGAAAATAAAAACAAAAATTTTACTCTGATTTTTAAAAGCTAGTAGTAAGGCGGGGTGTGACAGAAGGTGGTATCAGAGCGCAGATTTGCGT
Organism: Striga asiatica; assembly: GCA_008636005.1. NCBI lineage: Eukaryota > Viridiplantae > Streptophyta > Magnoliopsida > Lamiales > Orobanchaceae > Striga > Striga asiatica. The sequence continues at coordinate 49,460 of BKCP01006295.1, forward strand.
TTCTGCATACTTTCAAAGTTTAGAAAAGCATGACCACGCCACGCTCATCCGCGCCGACTCCGAGGTAAGTCACCTGACTCAGTTTAAGTTTTGCAAGTGCTAAATTCAGTTCAAATATGGGGCCTAGATAACTATCCTCCTATAAGAAAAGAAAGAACTCTAGATAGAGAACTCTAGAAAGATAAGCAAATGACAAGAACTCTAGACAGAACTCTAGAACAGCTAAGTCCAAGGACTCTAGACTAAGTCAGAACTCCATTACGAGCCAGAACATAGAAAGTTTAAGTATACCGGAACTCTAGCCAAGCTAGGTGTTTTCGGATATTATTTCCTTATTATTTCAAAAGTAGTATGGCTATTTCTTAATCGGCTATACTAATCAATTCAAGCGTTTCCCGAATTTCAGAATGGCACCGCGTAGAGATCCCCAGGCACCAGTTGAGCAGGATCAGGCTGTTGTGGTCAGCCGATTCCGTACGTATGATCCGCCCCGTTTCACTGGGGAGAGTGGCCCGTTAGCCGTGGCCGAGTGGATCCGGAAGATGGAGAGGATCTTCCGTATTATGGGGATTTCTGAGGCGCACAAGATGGCGTGCGCCGAACTGCAGATAGAGGGAGCCGCCGGAGATTGGTGGGAGGATTACTGGCGTCTACGCACGGAGGATGAGCGTGACGCTATGAGATGGGCTCAGTTTAAGACGATACTGGAGGACAAGTTCTATCCTCGCCATTTCAAGCAGAGGATGGCACGGGAGTTTGCCGCTCTCCAGCAGGGTGAGCGTTCAGTGGACGAGTACGAGCGCGAGTTCGCTCGTAAGAGTGCCTTTGCTTCGCATCTTGTTGATACGGAGGAGAAGAAGGCGGCACAGTTCCTCGATGGTTTGAGGAGCAACATCAGACTCTTGATCACCAGCAATGGCTTCCTTGACTACGCCGAGACTGTTGAGCGTGCCCAGCAGATCGAGGCGTGCATTCTGAGAGACACCCGTGCCCAGCCACCAGCCAGACAGCCAGCCGCTATTCCGCCAGCCCAGCCAGCTCAGCAGACGAACAAGAGAAAGTGGGACGGTCGCAAGGACAAGAGGAACCGCAGACAGAGAGGCCCAGCTCAGGGAGGCCAGCCAGCCCGACAGGACCTGCCGGCTTGTGCTACCTGCGGACGTCCGCACCGCGGGGAGTGTCTTGCCGGGCAGGACATATGTTTCCATTGCCGCCGCCCAGGCCACCGTATCAGAGATTGCCCAGACCGCCCTCAGCCACAGCAGGACCAGAGACCACCAGCCCCGAGACAGCCAGCTCAGAGACAGCCAGCACCCAGACAGCCAGCCCAAAGACCCCCAGGACAGCAGCAGCAGCGTGGAGCACCCGCTCATATTTACGCACTCGACCAGGAGCAGGCCGCAGAGCAGCCAGGTACCATGTCTGGCATGTTGTCCTTGTTCCATACTCCAATCTTCGCTTTATTCGATACCGGGGCGACACATTCGTTCGTCTCGACCAAGTGCTTATCTGCCTTAGGAGCCCAGGGAGTGAGTACTGTCGACCCTCTCGAGATCAGTCTCGCCTCGGGAAGGAAGATAGTTACGAGTTCCCTGGCCAAGAACCTTAGCATTGATATCGGAGGTCGAACTCTAGTTGTAGACGCGTTCGTGATTGATATGAATGACTTCGACCTGATTCTTGGCATGGATTGGTTGGCGAGGTACCGTGCTGACATCCGTTGTCGCGACCGGGAGGTGACGCTACACTTATCTGAGGGAGACCACATCACGTTTTTCGGGACGAAGTCTCGAACTTTGCCGCGCGTTATTTCCATGGCGAAAGCGACGAAGTACATGCAGCGAGAGGATTGTCAGGGATTTCTCGTCAATATCGTTGGGGAATCTTTGGAGAAGCTGTCTCCCAGAGATATCCCCATTGTTCGTGAGTTTGTGGACGTTTTTCCCGACCAGCTCCCGGGAGGACCACCTAACCGCCAGGTGGAGTTCACCATCGACTTGGTCCCCGGAGCGGGACCAGTGTCGAAAGCGCCGTATCGCATGGCGCCGAAGGAGCTTCAGGAGTTGAAGGCTCAGATTCAGGAGCTTTTGAGTCTCGGTTTCATCCGACCGAGCGTATCACCTTGGGGAGCCCCTGTCCTCTTTGTCAAGAAGAAGGATGGGTCTATGAGGATGTGCATCGACTACCGGGATTTGAACCGGTTGACGGTGAAGAACAAGTATCCGCTTCCCAGAATTGAGGACTTATTCGATCAGCTGAGGGGAGCCAGTGTATTTTCCAAGATCGATCTCCGCTCTGGCTACCATCAGCTGAAGATCAGAGAGGCCGATGTGGCCAAGACTGCTTTCAGAACCCGATACGGCCATTATGAGTTCGTTGTGATGCCGTTTGGCTTGAGCAATGCGCCAGCGGTATTCATGGATCTCATGAACCGTGTCTTCCATCCATTCCTGGACCAGTTTGTCATCGTCTTCATTGATGACATTTTGGTCTATTCCAGCAGCCCGGAGCAGCATGAGGAGCACCTGAGGACAGTTTTGGAGACTCTTAGGCGTGAGAAGTTGTACGCCAAGTTCTCCAAATGCGAATTTTGGCTTGACCGAGTGGCTTTTCTAGGCCACATTGTCACCTCTAGAGGGATTGAGGTTGACCCGAGCAAGATTGAAGCCGTTAGGAACTGGTCGACGCCGAGAAATGCCACCGAGGTTCGGAGTTTTCTCGGTTTGGCAGGCTATTATAGACGCTTCATCGAGGGGTTTTCGAAGATTGCCCTGCCCTTGTCTCGTCTGACGAGGAAGTCGGTGAAATTTGAGTGGGATAGTCGTTGCGAGTCGAGCTTCCAGGAGCTCAAAGCGAGGCTTACGACGGCACCCGTGTTGACCATCCCGGACCCCACACAGGGTTTCACTATCTATAGTGATGCCTCGAAGCAGGGTCTAGGCTGCGTTTTGATGCAAGACGGCAGGGTTGTGGCTTATGCTTCCCGTCAGCTAAAGCCGCACGAGGTGAACTACCCGACTCACGATCTTGAGTTGGCAGCAGTGGTTCACGCCCTGAAGATCTGGAGGCACTATTTGTACGGGGGCCACTGCGAGATTTATACCGACCACAAGAGCTTACAGTATATCTTCACCCAGAAGGAGCTCAACATGCGCCAGCGGCGATGGTTGGAGCTGGTGAAAGATTATGACTGTACCATCAACTATCATCCGGGTAAAGCGAACGTAGTAGCTGACGCCCTCAGCCGGAAGGGAAAGGGCGAGCTGACCTGTATGATCACTCAGCAGCGTCAGTTGATTCATGAGTTCGCTCGGATGCAGCTAGAGGTGGTCGAATCACCTCCCAAGTTGCCAGTTGTGGGAGGTATTCGAGCGATGAGAATGTGGCCCACGTTGCGAGACAGGATCCGGCGGGATCAAGCCTTCGACGAGTTCATTCGCTCGATGGGGGCGAAGATTCATGCCGGAGGAGTTGAAGGTTTCTACCGAGGCACGGATGGTGCCTTGGAATACAAGGGGAGGATCGTTGTGCCAAATGTCGAGACCCTGAAGAAGGAGATCTTGACCGAGGCGCATAGTGCTCCTTACTTGGCGCACCCCGGTAGCACCAAGATGTATCACGACCTGAAAAGGTCCTTCTGGTGGAAGGGGATGAAGAGAGATGTCGCCGAGTTTGTCGAGAAGTGTCTGATCTGCCAGCAAGTGAAGGCTGAGCGCAAGGTTCCACCGGGTCTCATGCAGCCTTTAGAGATTCCGCAGTGGAAGTGGGAGAAGCTGACCATGGACTTTGTCACGGGTTTGCCGATGTCGGCTAAGCATCATGACGCAGTATGGGTAGTTGTGGATCGACTGACGAAGTCGGCCCATTTCATGCCTGTCAGGATGGACATGTCCATGGAGCAGCTAGCCGATGTGTATCTCCAGGGAATCGTTCGACTCCACGGCGTTCCAGCCGAGATTATATCAGATAGAGATCCCCGGTTTACCGGACATTTTTGGGAGAGTCTGAACGAGTCCATGGGGACGAAGCTGAAGTTTAGCTCCGCCTATCATCCACAGACCGACGGTCAGTCGGAACGGACTATCCAGACGCTTGAGGACATGCTCCGAGCTTGTGTCCTTGAGCATGGTGGTTCGTGGGAGCAGTTGATACCCACTGTGGAGTTTGCCTATAACAACAGTTACCACTCGTCGATCAAGATGGCGCCGTTCGAAGCTTTATACGGTCGCAAGTGCCGCTCACCCCTTTATTGGGATGAGGTCGGCGAGAAGCAGGTTCTCGGTCCCAAGCTGATCGAGGACACAGTGCAGAAGGTCGCCGAGATCCGAGAGAGATTGAGAGAGGCTCAGAGCCGTCAGAAGGCCTACGCTAACAAGCGTAGAAGGGAGCTTGAGTTCGAACAGGGAGATAAAGTGTTCCTGAAGGTCACGCCGATGAAGGGCGTTGTCCGTTTCGGGAAGAGGGGGAAGCTGCAACCCCGATTCATAGGGCCCTTTGAGATTCTCGAACGAGTTGGTGTCACCGCCTATCGTCTGGCATTACCCCCAGAGCTCTCGGGTGTACACAACGTCTTCCATGTGTCGATGTTGAGGAAGTACGTGTATGACCCGAGCCACATAGTGAACTTTGACGGGCTAGAGGTCGGGCAGAACCTGACATATGATGAGCGGCCGATAGCAGTTCTGGACCGAAAGGTCCGTCGGCTGAGGAACAGAGATATAGAGCTCGTCAAAGTTTGCTGGAGTCGCCACGACGAGTCGGAAGCCACTTGGGAGAGAGAGGCCGAGATCAGAGCTCGTTATCCAGATTTCGAGTTTTGAGATTTTCAGATGTATATATATATGTACTTTTTATTTTTATGTTTTAATCTAGTTCTGTAGTAGGAGTTCTGGCCTAACACCTTAGTTTTGTATTTCCGAGGACGGAAATATTTTAAGGAGGATAGGTTGTAACGCCCCAAAACAGTAATGATATTCAGAACGGTTTCACTGCTCGACTATAAGTGAAATCCGTAATTTTCAGAAATTATCGAGTTATATTATTTATGCTAAATGCTCAAACATGATAAATTATTCTTTGAATAATTCTATCTCAAGTATAAGTTAAGGTTAATCCATTAATTTGGGTTATTAAATAATAGCAAGTCAATTCGAGAAATTACCGGACACGAACCCTAGTTGTCGTTCCGAGTATATTTTCCTAAGTCAAAAATTGAGAGTTGATATTTTAATACTTAGAATATTTTTCTAAGTGTGTTAGAATACCAAAGTCGAGCTTTGGACATTTTATATTGAGCCCTAGTGCTCACCCGAGCCGCCCGTGCCGAGCCCCGCACCCGCGCCTCGTGCCGTGCCAAGCACGTGCCTACCGAGCCCATGGCTTGTCCTAAGCCTTGGCATAAGTTGGTAAAATAATTCTAAGTGTTCTTGGACCCTTGGAGAGCCTTAGGACTCGGCCCAAGACCACCACACGCGAGCAGCCGTTTTTCCCGCGCGCAGCCCGCTACCCGCGCAGCCCAGCAGCCTCTCGCGCCCAGGGCCCAGTGCCGCGCCCGGGGCCAGCGCCCAGGCCCAGCGCTGGCAGCGTGGCAGCCCAATATTTTGAGCCCATTTCATATGTTTTCGGCCCAAATCCTCCATGACCCAACTCATGCGGTTATTAAGGACTTAATAAGGGTTAGATTAAGCTAATTTGGCTCTAAGCATTGTTAAGGGAAAGTCAACACATCATTTGCCAAAGTGAAGCATGTGCACACATTAGTTTATTCAAGTATTTTTGTCCTTGTCCCCCATGCAACCTCCAAACCTGACCTGACCTCTCCACTATGATAATATACTCTGAAAATGGTCTCTAAGACCGTGCAATATCAGCCCAAGGCCATGCCCCATCGCCCCTCTCAAGTTCCCATGCAAATGGAGTGGAATAAGACCACTTATCATGTCCCCTTTGACCCAACCTTGTTAAATCCGCCCAAACCTCTTTATAAACAGCCTTCTTCAGTCCATTTGAGATTCTTAGACATTTTGAGACTTGAGCTCGAGCACTTTGAGAGAAAACAAGAGAAAAGAACCAAGAGCCCTTACCTTGCACCACCGCACGCGCCTAGCCCGGGGAAGGAGGAGTAGCGAGGTTCAGCCACTTGCAGCCATATTCTCTCGAGGCTTAGCATATTCTAAGTGTTACTTACATTTTTCTAAGTCTTTTAGAAGGGATAGGCTCGAGAGAATCACACCACAAGACCACCATTAGCACCAAGGCCGTGTTTAAGCACACTTTGAGCCCTAGCACTAGTTCTGCATTTCTAACCGAGGTAAGCTCGGGAATTTGGACTTCATAAATTATTTTATGATATTTTAAGATTTTTCATGAAGAAAAACCGAGCCATGCATGCCATTATATGTGATTTTCGAATTTTTGAATTAAATGGCCTTAAAAATGAAATTTTAGTAGCAAGCATGTTAAAGTCGAAAATGTTGGTTAAATCACCCTTAAATATCATACCATTGATGCTATAAAAATTTGAGAATAAATGGAGTTCATTGCCTTGGTCAATTCATTCATGAAAATACGCTATTTTGGCCACCCGAGGCCCATCCTCATGCATGCATGGTATGACCCAAGTGTTAGCCATTATAGCCATCATTTGTGATGTATATCATTCGGCCCTGAGTAGTTTTGTAAGATATCAATGTTGGTTCGAAGGCCAAGTTGCTCGTACGTGCCATTTAGGCCCTCCCGAGTATCATGCATGTGGACCCGGGGTCCACTAGTGTTTTATGTGATATTTATGCTTATTTTACCATATCATGATGTTTGGAGTTGCATGTCACCGGAAATGTCGCCGGAGGTCCGGCAAGGGCCGGCCTTGGTCACTGCCCGCGCACATAGCGCGCCAGTGCCCGGCCCAGTGCCAGTCCGTGCCCGCGCCAGCGTGCGCGAGGCACCAGTGTCCGCGACAGCGCGCCCGCAGTGCCTGTCCGCGTCGTACCCGGGGTCGTGGCGCCCGTCGCGCCCAAGCAACCCCGACAGCGCCTGGCCGCGCTGTCCCAGCCTCAGTGCACGCATGGCCTCGCGTGTCATGCGTAGCCGACCTCGGGTCGTGCCAGTGCCACGCCCGAGCACGCAGTTGGCCCGGGATGTGCCCAGCAGCACACCCGCGTGCCCAGGGACGCCCGGCAGCGTCCGTGCCAAGCCCAGCGCACGAGGTCTCGTGCCAGAGCCTCGTGCCAGGTCCAGGGCTGATCCAAGCCGGGTCAGCTGAGCCAGTCGGTCTCGGTGCATGTCCCAGCAGCATGCCCGAGTGCCCAGTGTCCTCGGGACGGCCCGGCAGCGCCCTAGGGGCCTCTGTCCGCGCCTTCCCCGTGCCAGCCGCGTCTGGCCAGTGCCTGTCCGTGCCCAGCCGCACGACAGCGCCTCAGTCGAGCCTCGGCCGTGCCCAGCACGCACCCGAGGGGCACCAGTCGTGCCCGGGCCGTGCCAGCAGCCCCTGGCCGTGCCCACCAGCGCCAGTCCGCGCCAAGACATGTCCAGCGGCCCCAGGGACCGAGCCCGGTCGCACCAGCCGTGCCCAGCGCCGTGCCCGGGCACCAGCTGGCCCGGCACGGGACCGAGCCCGGTCTAGCCGAACCCAGCCCGACCGCCCGGCCCAGTCGAGCCGGCGGTCCGGCCAGCCAGCGAACCGGCCGGTTCGACCGGCGGTTCGAGTCAGTTTTTACTCGTGATTTCTGATCCGAGTCCAGTTCCGGAAATTTCAGTATTTTTCCGAGCCAGTCCAGTCCAGTTTAATCGCGTAGATAAGTCCGAGCATTTTAGCATATAATTAAATATTCTGAGCATTATACTTAGCATTATTTTGCTTAAATATTTATGTAGCCTAAGGAGAGTCGAGCCTCCGACCGCTACTCCAGCTTCCGCACTTGCATACCAGATTTCAAGTTTTTCAGGTGGGGGTCATGTACTGGATGTCACATCATAGATAATATCTGTACCATGGCAGAGGTATGTTTGAGACAGTTTAGTTCCGGGTTGGGTGGCCGAGGCCTTTATACCCACCTGATGACCGTTGGGAGGGGCGAGGCCCTTTCTACCCCATCGGCGTGTGCACACGAGCGGCTACGGCCGAGGGTCTTTTGACCACAGATCAGAACAGACATCAGAGATCAGTTTACAGTTTCAGCTCTTATATATTTATGTTTCATGATACGTTATTATAGATGATGTTTTGTTCAGTACTGGTCTTTGCGGAGCATAGTGGTTTGCTCACGCCCCCATTGTGTTTTTCAGGAGACGGAGTCGAGCGTGTCGGATGAGCACAGATGTGGCGCAGCGTGGTCATGAGAGTCGGACATATTTTACCAGTATTTTTATGTCCTAGATTTATGATCATGTGTATTTTATTCAGTTTATGTACGCATGTTATGTATTCGTATTTCGGATGCTTCCGCCAGCGAGTTTTTCTAGACAGTGTGAGACAGTACAGACTATGCATGTATAATTCCATAATCCGCGAGCGGACAGTCTGGTTGCATGTTTTATTATGTCTGCGGGCAAGCCCAAGTTTCAGTTTAAGTTTTTATCTGCCACATCCCGCAATAAGTCAGTATTTTCGAAAACCCAGCTCGCACGTCTTTTCGAAAATAAAAACAAAAATTTTCTTCTGATTTTCAAAGCTAGTAGTAAGGCGGGGTGTGACAATTTTAATGCTAGTGCATGATGGAATATGAATAGTTTATTGTGCATGTGCAGCCCTTGTCCCCCACCCCCGACCAGACCTGCTTCTTCACATTAAAATACTTTGCAAACTCCACCAAGATGCTCTCCAAAACCGTGCATAGCATGTTCCAAGACCAGCCCTAAATACCATGCACCTAAGTGGAGGAATCTCACTACAAGGGAAGGATTGTTGTGCCGAACGTCGAGGCCCTGAAGAAGGAGATCTTGACGGAGGCGCACAGTGCTCCATACTTGGTGCATCCCGGTAGCACTAAGATGATCACAACTTGAAAGGGTCGTTTTGTGGAAGGGGATGAAGCGAGACGTCGCCGAGTTTGTTGAGAAGTGCTTGATTTGCCAACAGGTGAAAGCCGAGTGCAAGGTTCCACCGGGTCTCTTGCAGCCTTTAGAGATCCCGCAGTGGAAGTGGGAGAAGCTGACCATGGATTTTGTCACAGGTTTACCGATGTCATCCAAGCACCACAACGCGGTATGGGTTGTAGTGGTTCGGCTGACGAAGTCGGCCCACATTATGCCCGTCAGAATGGACATGTCAATGGAGCAGCTGGCAGACACGTACCTCCAGGGAATCGTTCGACTCCACGGCGTTCCTACCGAGATTACATCAGATCGAGATCTCAGGTTCACAGGCCATTTCGGGGAGAGTCTGAACGAGTCCATGTGGACGAAGTTGAAGTTTAGCTCCGCATATCACCCACAGACCGACGGACAGTCGAAATGGACTATTCAGACGCTTGAGGACATGCTTCGAGCTTGTGTTCTAGAGCATGGTGGTTCGTGGGAGGAGTTATTACCCACCGTGGAGTTTGCCTACAACAACAGCTATCACTCGTCGATCAAGATGGCACCGTTCGAAGCTTTATACGGTCGCAAGTGCCGCTCACCCCTTTATTGGGATGAAGTCGGCGAGAAACAGGTTCTCGGTCCCAAGTTGATCAAAGACACGGTACAAAAGGTTGCCGAGATCCGATCGAAGCTGAGAGAGGCACAGAGCTGACAAAAAGCCTACGCTAACAAGCGTAGAAGGGAGCTTGAGTTCGAGCAGGGAGATAAGGTGTTCCTGAAGGTCACGCCGATGAAGGGCGTTGTACGATTCGGGAAGAGGGAGAAGTTGCAGCCCCGATTCACAAGGCCATTCGATATTCTCGACGAGTTAGCGTAACAGCCTACCGTCTGGGATTACCCCCACTGCTCTCAGGTGTACACAACGTCTTCCATGTGTCGATGTTCAGAAAGTACGTGTACGATCCGAGCCCTGTAGTGAACTTTGATGAGCTAGAGGTCGGGCAGAACCTGGCATACGATGAGCAGCCGGTAGCAGTTCTGGACCGGAAGGTCCGTCGGCTGAGGAACAGAGATATAGAGCTCGTCAAAGTTTGTTGGAGTCGCCACGACGAGTCGGAAGCCACTTGGGAGAGAGAGGCCGAGATCAGAGCTCGTTATCCAGATTTCGAGTTTTGAGATTTTTAGATGTATATATATATGTACTTTTATTTTATGTTTTGTATGTAGTCTTTGTAGTAGGAGTTCTGGCCTAGTACCTTAGTTTTATATTTCCGAGGACGGAAATATTTTAAGGAGGATAGGTTGTAACACCCTAAATCAGTAATAATATTAAGAACAGTTTCACTGCTCGACTATAGGTGAAATCCATAATTTTCAGAATTTTCCGAGTTATATTTTATATGCTAAATGCTCAAATATAATATATTATTCTTTGGAATATTCTACATCAAGTTTAAGTCAAGGTCAATCCATTAATTTGGGTTGTTAAATTATAGCTACTCAACTCGAGAAATTATTGACTTCGAACCCTAGTTTGTTCCGAGTCATTTTTCTAGTAAATCTCGAGCATAGTCGAGGATTGGTATTTTGATACATAGAATATTTTTCTAAGTGTATTAAAATATAAAAGTCGAGTCTTGGACATTTAATAATCGAGCCTAGCACTTAACCGAACCGCTCGTGCCAAAGCACCCGCACCCGCACCCAACCATGTGCCACCGAGCCCAAGGCTTTGTCCTAAACTTAGCATATTATTTCTAAAATTTTTCTAAGTGTTGAGAACTCTTCCTAACCCCTTATACCCGGCCCAAGCATATCCTACGCGAGCAGCCCGCATAGACCCCGCGCTCATGTACTGGATCCCACATCATCTATAATATTTGTACCATGGCAGAGGTATGTTCGAGACAGTTAGTTCTCCAGGTGGAGGCCGAGGGCCTTAATATCCCATCTGGTAACCGGTGGAGGCCGAGGGCCTTAATATTCCATCGGGGTGTGCAAACGAGCGGCCGAGGGCCGAGGGTCTTTTGAACACAGTAACGCTAGAAAAGAAAAGTTTACAGTTCAGTACAACTTATTTGTTTTCTGCTGTTTTTAAGTTTATAATTGCAGTTAAGATTATTACAGTTTCAGTTTTCCCACGAGCATTCAGATGTGCTCACACTCCCACAGTCTTTCTTATTTCAGGTGTTGGAGTCTAGCATGCTGGGTGAGCTGTCGTGGCAAGTGTGGTCATGATAGCCGAGGACATTTTTACGCACATTTTATGTCCTTATTTTTATGATCATGTATTCATTCAGATATGTATGCATGTATGTTGTATTTTTGGATATGATTCCGCTAGCAGACTAGACAGTGTGAGACAGTCCAGGCATTGCATGTTTAATTCCATTATCCGTAGCAGATAGTTCGGTTGCATGTTTTATTTATGTCTGTGAGCAAGTTAAGTAAGTTTTTATTTGTTTCATCCCGCAACAAGTTAGTATTTTCGAAAACCAAGCTCGCACTACCTTTAGAAAATAAAAGCAAAAATTTTACTCTGATTTTTTAAAGCTAGTAAGGCGGGGTGTGACAGAAGGTGGTATCAGAGTGCAGAGTGCATTTTTGTATACTTTCAAAGTTTAAGAATAGCATGACCACGCCACGCTCACTCCGCGCTGACTCCGAGGTAAGTCGCCTGATTTAGTTTTAAGTTTTGCAAGTGCTTGTTCAAAGTTCAAGTATGGGGCCTAGATAACTATTCTCCTATAAGAAAGAGAACTCTTGAGGGAGAACTCTAGAAAGATAAGCTAAGACAAGAACTCTAGACAGAACTCTAGAAACAGCTAAGTCCAAGGACTCTAGCCTAAGCCAGAACTCCAATTGAGTCAGAACTCTAGACTAAGTCAGAACTCTAGCCAGAACTCAGAAGAGCTAAGTACACCAGAACTCTAGCCAAGCTAGGTGTTTTCAGTTTCATCAAACATTTCAAGTATGGTATGGCTATTTCATAATTGGCTATACTGTCCCAATCAAATAGTTAGTGGCTATCCAGAATGGTGTCCCGCAGAGCTCCAAATCCAACTGTCGAGCGAGGACAGGCTGTAGTTGTAGGCCAGTTCCAAGGATTGGTAGAATGACTACTAGCGTATGAGGACGGAGGAGGAGTATGGTCAGACGACATGGGATCGGCACAAAGAGATTCTGGAAGCCAAGTTTTAACCGCGACTAGTTCGCGAGGACATTGAGCAAGAGTCAAGTGCCTTTTTGTGTGAGGCTACTCGATAAGGAAATACGAGCGCAAATTCGCTAGCAAGAGCGCATTGCCCGTCACCTCATAGACACCGAAGAGAAGAAAGAATCCTATATTTGGGGGACATCCTATAGTTCATGTTTTCGTAAAGCATTAGTGATCGAGATGAATGACTTCAACCTAACTCCCGGCATGGATTGGTTGACGAGGTAACACGCAAACATCAGATGTCGTGACAGGGAGGTGTCACTACACATAATCGAGGGAGACTGCATTCCATTCTTTGGAATGAAGGCCCAAATCTTACAGCGTGTTATTTCCATACGACGAAGTACTTGCAGAGAGAGAGAGATGGCAGGGATTCCTTGTTAACATTGTTGGGGAGACTTTGGAGATGCTGACACCGGAGATATACCCATTGTTCCTGAATTCGTGGACGCTTTTCCGGTCACTATAAGTTCGTAGTGATGCCGTTTGGCTTGAGCAATGCGCAAGTGGTATTCATGGATCTCATGAACCGTGTCATCCATTCTTTCTTGGACCGATTTGTTATCGTCTTCATTGATGACATTTTGGTCTATTCCAATAGCTCGGAGCCGCATGAGGAGTACTTGAGGACCGTTTTGGAGACTCTTCGGCGTGAGAGGCTGTACGCCAAGTTCTCAAAGTGCAAAATTTGGCTCGATCGAGTGGCTTTTCTAGGCCACATCGTCACATCCAGAGGAATTGAGGTAGACCCGAGCAAGATTGAAGCAGTTCGGAACTGGTCAACACCAAGAAATGCCACCGAGGTTCGGAGTTTTCTCGGTTCGGCAGGCTATTATTGTCGATTCATCGAGGGGTTTTCAAAGATTTACCTACCCTTGTCCCGTCTGATGAAGAATTCGGTGAAGTTCGAGTGGGATAGTCGTTGTGAGTCGAGCTTCCAAGAGCTCAAAGCGAGGCTTACGACGGCACTTGTGTTCACTATTTCGGACCCCACACAAGGTTTCACTATCTATAATGATGCCTCGAAGCGGGGTCTAGGTTGTGTTTTGATGCAAGACGGCAGGGTTGTGGCTTATGCTTTCCATCAGCTAAAGCCGCACGAGATGAACTACCCGACTTACGACCTTGAGTTGACAGATGTAGTTCATGCCCTGAAGATTTGGAGGCACTATTTGTATGGAGGACATTGCGAGATTTACACAGACCATAAGAGCTTACAGTATATCTTAACCCAGAAGGAGCTCAACATGCGCCAACGGCGATGGTTGGAGCTGGTGAAAGATTATGACAGTACCATTAACTATCATTCGGGCAAGGCGAACATAGTTACCGACGCCCTCAGCCGGAAAGAAAAGGGCGAACTGACCTGTATGATTACTCAGAAGCGTCAGTTGATTCATGAGTTCGCTCCGATGCAGATAGAAGTGGTCGAATCAACTCCTAAGTTGCCAGTTGTGGGAGGTATTTGTAATATCCCATTCAGTAATTCATAAAAGTAATTATTTCAGTTCTAAGTTAGAACTATTTTACTTTTATTAATAATGATCTTTTATATTTCCAAGCCTTAATAAATCTCTTAGAATTTTATTTTTCAGTTGGCTCGACATTAAAGTTAAATCGGAATCGTTTTTCATTAAATTGAGTTAGTCGAGTAAATGTTATAAATTGCCTAAGTATTTTATGTGACTTATATTATTTTATTGATAAGTAATAAGGATTAAGTAGAAGTTATTTGGACAAGAAGGTCTATTAAGAGTATATTCGAAATTATATTCGCAAGTGTCGAGTTTTTTTCGATGTTCGGTTGTAGTCGATAATTAAGTCCGATTTCGTTTCCGAAAAATTTATTTTCTTGTATTTTTTTTTACAAGTTTCAAGATCATTAATAAGAGTTAAAAATTTTCAGCATAAAAAGGAAAAAGGCCAAAAGCAAAAGATGGAAATCTGAAATTTTTAGAATTTTCGATTTTTCGTTAATCGTTCGTTTTAATTCAGAATTCGGTTCTGTAAATTGGAAATTTTTCATTAAGTCACGAATTTTATCATGGAAATCATATTAGGATCACATTATGGCCCTTTCTAAGCATTGACTATAGATTTGGAGAAGTTTACAAGTTATGATTTCTATTCTTTATCTTTATTTATTTTATAAAATTTTTAAAGTATTCTTAAGTAATAAATGGGCCATTTCATATTAAATTCGAGCCATAATGAAGGTATGGTCAAATGGAGGAGTTTTGTCTTGATATATGCAAGAGAAATCATGCCTTTCAAGTAATTATCAAAGCTTACTCACATTTGTGCAAGATTTTAGAAAACATTAATGGTAAGGGCCCTAAGGTGTTGTTTATGGTAGAGTATTGAGGTAAAGAAGGTGATGTTGTCTCCTTTGCTACCCTATACAAAGGAGCATCAGCATAGGCTCGAAATTCACATCATAATAAGCAAAGTCTTAGCTAAAGAGGGTAAGAAAGAGAGATAAATCGAGAGAAATCTTGACGAAGATAAGTTGAGATCAACTTCCGAAGTTTCATTTTCAAATTTCTTGAAGAAGGTTAGATGCTACCTTTTTATCATATGTTATCATTTATATTAAGTGAATATTGATGTATTTTCATGCCATATATATATATATATTCAATTTTTAAAGAAATTTTAAACATGAAAAAAAAAATGATAAGTTGTTTCCAGCACAATCACATGCTATATATGTAATGTTTTGATTTGAATTTGAGCATGATATGAATAACCTGGCATGTTAAGCTTATTATGGATATTTCTTGTGTAAGTGCTGAGTATATAGGTGAAAGAATTATGTCATTTGACATAGTATATCTTGAGTTATAAATTTTTGAAGTTAAGCATGCAAGTTGAATTTTATATTCTTTATTTCAGCTGTGACTTTAAAATTGTAATAACTCGATATATACGCATGATAAAATTATGAAACTTTTACGACATTCTTATATATAAGTTAAGAACATGACTGCCAAATTTCATGATTTTATATTGAGAAATGAACGAGTTAAAATATTTATATGGCATACATGTCAAGATGATTTTATATGCAAGAGTATTCAGTACATGATTGAGTTTTTAAAATGGAATTTTTAGGAAAAATTCTTATATGAGTGATGAGCAATTTGACCAAGTTTCAGCTCAATATGTTAAGTATGTGATTTTATAAAATTGTTTCAAGTCTAGAATATCAATATCATAATTTATTGTTATGACAAAAACTTGTATTGAATAAGTATCAAGTTTGAGATTTTAATATCAAGCAAGTTTAAGACAAGTTTGATAGATTAAAAATCCGTATAAATCATGTATATGATATTGGTAAAAGTTGAGCATGTTTTGAGTTCATGTATTCAATTAAGTCTAATGTGAAATTTAGTTTATTTTCACATACGAGTTATTTAAGTGACATGCGAGTATAAGCCAATATCTAAGATTTTGAAAGATATGATTTATATGGGTTAAGTATTTGACCTTGAGTAAAAGTTTAAGAAAAGTTTGGTTTTTCAAGGATTTAGTATTCATTTGAGAAATAGCATATTTAATGAATATCTTTAAGATTCGGATAAGTTATCTGGTAGAGTTAAGAATCCCAGCATATTATTGAGTATACGAGCATAATATTTAGTATATTTGTTTATATTGATATGTAGCTTGAGGAGTTAGCTACCAAAGAACAACACTTACGCTTTTCAAAGTTTCAAAAGAAGAAAGGTGGGGACCCAGACTGGGTATTACATTGAGTATAATATTGATATCATGTTCGAGGTATGTATACAGTTTAAGTTTATACGCTTGGGATGAAGGCTCCTAGTTGCCTTATCAGTACATCCTAAGTTCAGATGGAGGCCATTAGTTGCCTTAGAAATATCCATCAGATTGTTCACAAGTATCCGATTAGATATCGGCCAGATTCAGTTTAAGTTACTGGAACAGATTTCCAGTCCAGATATATACCAAAGATCATGATATTGTATTATTATTGTTGTTTACTTTAGTATGGGTGAATTTCGGAGTACAAGAGGATCAGTACTCACCCCCATTGTGTTTTTCAGGTGACAAGGTTGGGCCAGAGGTGTGAGATCGATATGTGGTGGTGGTGGTCGTGCACTTCTTTCAGTGGACATTTATTATGAACTTGATATGTCTGTATAATTATTCACGTTTTTAAGTATTTCCGCTACGCCTATTAAGACTTGAGCTTGTAGTTTAATAAATTTCAGATTTCAAGTTTTTATAATTTCAGAAGTATGAATATGATATAGTTAAATGCAAGTTTAAATAAATCTTTTTTTTTTTATGTCTAAAGAAGTATTAGACTAAGTTTAAAGATAAACAGATTTTTAGAAAAGATGAGTTTGAGTAGCATCCCAAGTTAGTCGCAAAAGATTTCGAAAGAGTTATAAGTATTTTCGAAATAAAAGTTGCGAAAAATTTACTCTGATGAGCGGGGTGTTACAGTATTGGAGCGATGAGAATGTGGCCCATGATACGAGATAGAATCCAGAGGGATCAAGCCTTCGACGAGTTTATTCGCTCGATGGGGGCAAAGATTCATGCCGGAGGAGTTGAGGGCTTTTACCGAGGCACGGATGGTGCCTTGGAGTACAAAGGAAGGATTGTTGTGCCGAACGTCGAGGCCCTGAAGAAGGAGATCTTGACGGAGGCGCACAATGCTCCATACTTGGCGCACCCCGGTAGCACTAAGATGTAGCATGACTTGAAAGGGTCGTTTGGTGGAAGGGGATGAAGCGAGATGTCGCCGAGTTTGTTGAGAAGTGCTTGATTTGCCAATAGGTGAAAGCCGAGTGCAAGGTTCCACCGGGTCTCTTGCAGCCTTTAGAGATCCCGCAGTGGAAGTGGGAGAAGCTGACCATGGATTTTGTCACAGGATGACCGATGTCGTCCAAGCACCACGACGCGGTATGGGTTGTAGTGGTTTGGCTGACGAAGTCGGCCCACTTTATGCCCGTCATAATGGACATGTCCATGGAGCAGCTGGCAGACACGTACCTCCAGGGAATCGTTCGACTCCACGGCGTTCCTGCCGAGATTATATCAGATCGAGATCCCAGGTTCACAAGCCATTTCTGGGAGAATCTAAACGAGTCCATGGGGACAAAGTTGAAGTTTAGCTCCGCATATCACCCACAGACCGACGGACAGTCGGAATGGACCATTCAGACGCTTTAGGACATGCTTCGCGCTTGTGTTCTAGATCATGGTGGTTCGTGGAAGGAGTTATTACCAACTGTGGAGTTTGCCTACAACAACAGATATCACTCGTCGATCAAGATGGCACCGTTAGAAGCTTTATACGGTCGTAAGTTCCGCTCACCCCTTTATTGGGATGAAGTTGGCGAGAAACAGGTTCTCGGACCCAAGTTGATCAAAGACACGGTACAGAAGGTTGCCGAGATCTGAGTGAAGCTGAGAGAGGCACAGAGCTGACAGAAAGCCTACGCTAACAAGCGTAGAAGGAAGCTTGAGTTCGAGTAGGGAGACAAGGTGTTCCTGAAGGTCACGCCGATGAAGGGCGTTGTATGATTCGGGAAGAGTGAGAAGCTGCAGCCCCGATTCATAGGGCCATTCGATATTCTTGAACGAGTTGGCGTAACAGCCTACCGTCTGGCATTACCCCCAGAGCTCTCGGGTGTACATAACGTCTTCCATGTGTCGATATTGAGAAAGTACGTGTAAGATCCGAGCTATGTAGTGAACTTTGATGAGCTAAAGGTCGGGCAGAACCTGACATACGATGAGCAGCGGTAGCAGTTCTGGACCGGAAGGTCCGTCGGCTGAAGAACAGAGATATAGAGCTCGTCAAAGTTTGCTGGAGTCGCCACGACGAGTCGGAAGCCAATTGGGAGAGAGAGGCCGAGATCAGAGCTCGTTATCCAGATTTCGAGTTTTGAGATTTTCAGATGTATATATATGTACTTTTATTTTATGTTCTGTATGTAGTCTTTGTAGTAGGAGTTATGGCCTGGTACCTTAGTTTTATATTTGCGAGGACGGAAATATTTTAAGGAGGATAGGTTGTAACACCCTAAATCAGTAATAATATTAAGAACAGTTTCACTGCTCGACTATAAGTGAAATCCGTAATTTTTAGAATTTTCTGAGTTATATTTTATATGCTAAATGCTCAAATATAATAGATTATGCTT
Organism: Striga asiatica; assembly: GCA_008636005.1. Classification (NCBI taxonomy): domain Eukaryota; kingdom Viridiplantae; phylum Streptophyta; class Magnoliopsida; order Lamiales; family Orobanchaceae; genus Striga; species Striga asiatica. The sequence goes on from BKCP01006295.1 coordinate 67,886, forward strand.
TGGAATATTCTATATCAAGTTCAAGTCAAGATCAATCCATTAATTTGGGTTGTTAAATTATAGCTACTCAACTCGAGAAATTATTGACTTCGAACCCTAGTTTGTTCTGAGTCATTTTTCTAGTAAATCTCGAGCATAGCCGAGGATTGGTATTTTGATACTTAGAATATTTTTGTAAGTGTATTAAAATATAAAAGTCAAGCCTTGGGCATTTAATAATCGAGCCTAGCACTTAACCGAACCGCTCGTGCCAAAGCACCCGCACCCGCGCCCAACCATGTGCCACCGAGCCCAAGGCTTTGTCCTAGACTTAGCACATTATTTCTGAAAAATTTTTAAGTGTTGAGAACCCTTCCTAACCCCTTATACGCGGCCCAAGCTTATCCCACGCGAGCAGCCCACACAGACCCCGCGCTCAGCCCAGCAAATCGCGCCCAGCAGCGAGGTCCAACACCAGGTCCAGTGCGGCAGCGTGGCAGGCCCACCATTTTGAGCCCAAATCTTGGATTTCGGCCCAATTTTCTCATGACCCATTTCATGCGAGTAATCAGGACTTAATGAGGGACTAATGGAGCTTAAGTTGCCCTAACAAAGGTTTAAGCAAAGACAATTCGCATGGGGATTATTTTAATGCTAGTGCTAGATGGAATATGAATAATTTATTGTGCATGTGCAGCCCTTGTCCCCCACCCCCGACCAGACCTGCTTCTTCACATTAAAATACTCTGCAAACTCCACCAAGATGCTCTCCAAAATCGTGCATAGCATGTCCCAAGACCAGCCCTAAATACCATGCACCTAAGTGGAGGAATCTCACTACATTTGGTCTCCCTTTGACCAACCTTGTAAGCTCCGTCCCCTTAGCCTATTTAGGACCTTATTCCTCAGCTTTTATGAGCTCTCGGTCAGTTAAACACTAGCATATAGTGATAGGAGAGGAAAGAAACCGAGGCCAAAGTCCCCAGCCCCTTGCCGCGCGCGAGCAGCCCCGGGGGAGGAGAGTTTCAGCCATCTTGAGTTCCAAGTGAATTCCTCCAGGGCTTATCATTTCCTAAGTGTTTCTTAGAATTTTATAAGTCTTGTGGAGTTCATTAGCTCGGCCAAATACCACTACAAGTCAGCCTTAAGTCCAAAAATTGTGAACAAGCCCCATTCAAGCCCTAGTAGCCATTTTATATTTTCGGTGAAGGTTAGCCCGGACCACGTTTTAGCCATAGCTATTTTATGATATTTTAAGATTTTTCATGAAGAAAAATTGAGCCATGCATGTGTTTAAACTTATGTTCCGAATTTATTAATTAAATGGCCTTAAAAATGGATTTTTAGTAGCAAGCATGACTAAGTCGAAATTTATATATTAATCACCCTCATTTATCATGTCTTTGATGGTGAAAAAGTTTGAGCCTAATTGGAGTTTGTTTGTTCTGTCAAATCGTTCATGAAAATGTGCCATTTTGGACCCTTGAGCCTTAGTACAATGCATGCAAGTTATGACCCAAGTCTTAGCCCTTATAGTCATCATTTTTGAATGATAAACATTGGGCCATTATCATAAGTTCAAGAATTTTTAGTTGGTTCGATGAGTTAGAGCTCGCAGGTGCCATATAGGCCCTCCCGAGCCACATGCAAAATGATCCGAGTCGTCCGAGCATTTTATGTGATAAATATGCTTTTTATATAATATCACGATGTTAATGTTATGTTATGCATGTCCCCGAAAAAAGTCGCCGGAGGTCTGGCAAGGGCCGGCCTTGGTCACTGGCCCCGCAAGTAGTGCGGCAGTGCCCGGCTAGTGCTTGTCAGTGCCCGCGCAAAGCCGGTGCGAGGCACAGCAGCCCTCAGTGCACGCGACAGCGCGCAACAGTGTCTGTCCGCGTCCGCGTGCGAAGTCTTGGTGCCAGTAGCGCCTAGCACCCTCCGACAGCGCCCGACAGCCCTGTCCACGCCCATGCACGCGTGGTCTCGAGCCAGCCGTTCTTGCCCCGCGTAGAGTAAGCCCGAGTAGCCCCAGTTCGTGTGGCAACGACACCTAACGTGCCCAGGCCACATGCACAGCGCCCGGCAGCGCAGTGCCAAGCACAAGGGCATGAGATATCGCGCCAAAGCCTCGTGCCATGTCCAGTGCCGACCCGTAGCGGGTCTGTTGAGCCCAGTAGGCCTCGGTGCAGGCCCCGGCAACATGCTCGAGTGCCCAGTGACCTTGGGGACGCCGGTCAGCGCCCGTGTGGCCTCTGTCCGCGCCTACCCCGCATCCAGCCGCACCTGTCCGCGCCCCGACGCACGACAGGGGCCTCAGACTAGCCTCGACCGTGCCCAGCGTGCACCCGAGAGGCACCGCCAGTCAGCGAACAGGCCGGTTCGACCGGTGGTTCGAGTCCGTTTTGATTCGTGACTTCCGGTCCGAGTCTCTTTTCAAAATTTTAGCATTTTTCTGAGCCGAGCCAGTCCAATCTTAGCGTATAAATAATCCGAGCATATTAGCATATTATTAAATATTCCGAGCATGATACTTAGCATTATTTTGCTTAAATGTTTATGTAGCTTAAGGCGAGTCGAGCCTCCGACCGCTACTCCAGTTTCAGCACTTGCGTAAGATTTCAGTTATCAGATGGAAGCCTTTACAGGGCGTTACATTGCGCATTTCAGTTTTCCTGTATAAGGTACGTGAGTAGGATATTTACCCAAACAGTTGAATTATCCCATTTGTGGTCCAGTTAGTTCTCCCATGTGAGAGGCCCACGGTGAGCGGGCCGAGGCCTCAATATTCACCTGGTGCCCGGTGGAGGCCAAGGGCCTTAATATCCCATCGGGGTGTGCACACGAGCGGCCGAGGGCCGAGGGTCTTCTGACCATAGATTTCAGTTCATCTCTTATATATTGAAGACATGATCTAGTGTATTATTCATGATGTCTTATTCAGTACTGGTCTTGCGGAGATGTGGGGGGTCATGTACTGAATCCCACATCATCTATAATATATGTACCATGGCAGAGATATGTTCGAGACAGTTAGTTCTCCAGGTGGAGGCCGAGGGCCTTAATATTCCATCTGGTAACCGGTGGAGGCCGAGGGCCTTAATATCCCATCAGGGTGTGCACACGAGCGGCCGAGGTTCGAGGGTCTTTTCTGTTGCAGTTCAGTACAACTTATTTGTTTTCTGTTGTTTTTAAGTTTATAATTGCAGTTAAGATTATTACAGTTCAAGTTTTCCCACGAGCATTCAGATGTGCTCACATTCCCACAGTCTTTCTTATTTCAGGTGTCGGAGTCTAGCATGCTGGGTGAGCTGACGTGGCAAGTGTGGTCATGATAGCCGAGGACATTTTTACGCACATTTTACGTCCTTATTTTTACATGTATTCATTCAGATATTTATGCATGTATGTTGTATTTTCGGATATGCTTCCGCTAGCAGACTAGACCGTGCGAGACAGTGCAGGCATTGCATGTTTAATTCCATTATTCGTAGCGGATAGTTCGTTGCATGTTTTATTTATGTCTGTGAGCAAGTTAAGTAAGTTTTTACTTTTTGCATCCCACAACAAGTTAGTATTTTCGAAAACCAAGCTCGCACTACCTTTCGAAAATAAAAGCAAATATTTTACTCTGATTTTTTAAAGCTAGTAAGGCGGGATGTGACAGTCACGCTACTTCTTTAAACTCGACCTTCGGGCCGGGTACCATCAGATCTGACTCAACTAAGCTGATATTCCAAAGACGGCCTTTCGTACGCACCAAGGGCACTACGAGTATTTGGTGATGCCATTTGAGCTGTGCAACGCCCCATCCACTTTCCAGTTCGCCATGAATTCCATCTTCAAGGACCATCTGCGCAAGTTCGTCTTAGTATTCTTCGACGACATTTTGGTCTACTCAAAGACATGGGTCGAGCATATTGGGAACTTATGTGTGGTGCTCGAGATCTTGGAAGCCAACTCATTCCACATCAAACCATCCAAGTGCTCGTTTGGACAAGAGATGGTCGAGTATCTTGGTCACTTTATTTCTCATGATGGCGTGAAAGTCGACCCAAGGAAGATTGAGGCTATGGTTGACTGGCCTAAACCAACAAGCCTAATGCAGCTACACGGATTCTTAGGGCTCACGGGCTACTATCGGAAGTTCGTGAAGGACTATCGGACCATTGCCAGGCCATTAACTAAGATGACCAAGAAAGGAGGATTCAAGTGGACCGAAGCTAGCGAGACTGCATTTGAGAAGCTTAAGGGCGCAATGACATCGACTCCCGTTCTAGCTATGCCGAGGTTCGATGTGTTGTTCGAGGTACACACGGATGCGAGTGACATAAGCATTAGTGCGGTGCTAGTACAAGAGGGGCGTCCCTTGGCCTTTCTCAGCAAACCACTAGGCACAACCCGACTAGGGCTGTCTGTATACGTAAAGAAGATGCTTGCGGTCGTAGAAGTTATGCAATGTTGGAGGCCTTATCTCTTGGGGCGGCGCTTTCGAATTGTGACCGACCAACAGCCGCTCAAGCACTTGCTCGAGCAAAGGATCGTGACGCCCGAGCAGTAAAAGTTAGTCTCTAAACTCATGGGCTTCGATTTTGAGATAGTGTACCATCCAGGCCAACAAAACGCCGTGGCCGATTCATTATCAAGACGGACTGACGTCGCCGAGCTCGAAGCTATAACCGGGCCAACTTGGGCGGTATGGGAGGATGTTAGGAAGGCGAGAGAAAATGAAGCCCAATGTCAGGACTTACGACGGGCAATTGAAACGGGTGATGCTACCTTTGCCGACTACGAGCAGCACAACAGCTTGGTACTACACCGAGGCCGTGTGTTTTTGCCAGACAGCGAGCAACTCCGCGAGCAGATTATGCAGCATTTCCAATACTCAAAGATTGGAGGACACTCGGGATTCTACCGAACATGGATGAGAATGGCCAATACCTTCTGTTGACGGGCGTTTCCTGTCAACGGTTAAAAAGGTAAATAATGAGAGAATAACGAGAAAAAGGTAAAGGGATTCGGTTTAATTATGATTTTATTAAAGGATCACGAGGTCGGCCTCTTGTACGAGGTCGGCACTTGCGATATGCTTACCATTCTTACACAAATTCCTTACGAGTCTAGAGAGAGAAAACGTAGAGAAAGTTCAGACAATCGGGATTCAACAACCCAGAAATAAATGAGGGGGTTGCTATTTATAGTGCTCTTTAATGTGGAACTGTTCATGTACTGTTCACCGGTCTTGTCGTACAGTGTCCTTGCAAGCAGTCCGACACCTCCTTGATAGAATTCAATGCGATTTGAGGTTTTCCTCATCATTGCCTGACAAGCATTTAATGCATACATGGGGGTCATTTAATGCTGGCAGGCTTTATGTATTGGCTAGCGGATGTAGGTCAGCAGGCTAGGACGCCCCGTCCAATCACCAATGATTGCTCTCCAAGTGGCATTATTATATTGTTATCGAGATTAGCATCCTCCATGGGAGACCCGCTCTGAGATCTCAGGTCGGCTCCTGTTTCCATCTTGCTCCCTCGGTCGCGGGGAGCTTACCTCCAACTCGCCACTCATCAAGCCGGCACCTGCACTTAACTGTCGACAATGCCGAGCTGACGGATGGGCCCGCGGGGGTGTTAGGGTAAAAAAATTTTGGAGTTCAGTTCGGCACCTCCGCACTCGACCGGGTCTCCGGTTCGGCTCTCGAAGCTGCCTCGTCCGATTTCTTTTGGGGGCGAACTCGGGTGTCAACATACAGGCCCCCGAGCTCGGAGGGGGTGCCCTCGGCATTCTCTGTGAGGTTGCTATCTACGAGTACATCCAAGGTCGGCGCGTAATTCCGACTTGTGCAAAATTATTCCTCGTTACCTTGCACGTCCTTCCCAGACTCGAAGCGATGGGCCATTTAATGCGTCGTGACCGTTACGCTTCCTGTCGATTATGAAAAGTCGCGCCGGTTCAGAACCTTTACACGTGTCATTCGTTGATTCGTCCGCGTCAAGCGATGTGTCGTTTTAATGAAGCGGCGGCTTTTGGGGTGCGTGGCATCCACGCGGTTATTTATGAACCGTCGGATCGCTCCTCTACCAACCGTCGGATCATGCCACATTTTTTGAAATTCAAAACCTGCGCCACGTGTGAGGCTGTGATTGGTCCTCCGTGCGTATATATATGGGTCATCGTTTTCTTTGAGAGGCTTTTACAACCTCTGCAACTTCCGAGCAATTTTACCCTTTGAGCGACTGAGTTTTCAAGCAGAAGTTCAAGGCTGATTTTGAGATTCCTCGAGCTTCTCGGCAATCTTTACATCGGTAATTCCGTTTTCCTTTCTTATCTTTTATTTTTCTTCCTTTAATATGTCGAATTTTCCTGGTTTCGCGGCCGACTTTCCCGCCGGCGGGGAGGGGATTACGGCGGAGGAGACCGGCGAGTTGGTAGTTTATTCTCCTCCGGCGGCGGAGGTGGCGCAGCCACTCAGGGTCACTCCGATATCGGCCGTCCGTGTGACGTCGGTGGCGGCGACGTCGGGCACGCGCCGAGGGGATCACCCGGACTTCCCCACGATCGAGATCATCGACCTCGAGTCCGGCCAGTCTGATGCTGAGGAGGTCGAGAACGAGACCGGCGTCGTCTCTCCCGGAGAGTCTGATGTCGACGCTCATCTGGTGGAAGAGACACTTCAGGGCGACACTCACGGACGAGAGCGGGTGCCCATGGGTCGTGAAGACGCTGAAACCGATGCCGCAGTTGAAGCCGCGACCACAGCTCCCCCTGGATGCTGGTGCCGCCCTGCCCGCGTCTGGCCGTCCACCGCCTCGGCAGCTGCTTGGACGACCGCGTCAGTGCTAAGGGACGTCGACCTGGCTCAGCTGAAGGAGAAGGCCTGCTTTGGTCCCGGGGCTCGAGTTTTCGCTCTCTACGCCAGTGAGCGTATCCACTGCCCCCCGCCGGGTTGCATCGGTGTGTATCGTTCGAGTATCCTGCTCGGTCCTCGTTTTCCTTTGCCTGGAGCCCTGAACGACATCCTTTGTGATCTCGACATCGGCATCAGTCAGCTCATGCCGACCGTTTTCGCCAGGCTGGTCGGTCTCATCGTACTCTTTCGCCAGCAGGGCTGGGTCGACCCATCGAGTGACGACGTAAAAGCCCTGTTTGTTTTCAAGAGAGTGGGGGAGACCGGGAATTACTACAGCTCAGTATCTCCGGGTGTGGACAGGTCCCTAGTCCACAAGGTCCCTGAGTCGCTGCACGGCGACATGCTGGAATGGTTCTGGGTCAGCGGCGAGTGGATGACACCCGAAGTTGCTCGGCATCCGTCCACTACACTCATCTCTGGCACTTGTAAGTCATCCTTTTTGTTCGATTCGTCCCTTCTGATTAGGTGTCTTTCTGTGCTAACAGGTCGGTATTTAAGTTTCAGTCCACAATCCGCGAGTTGAGGCGAGCAACGATCTGGTGAAGAAGGTCAAGACCTTGTTGAGCCTTGACAAAGGGAAGCGCCACTACAAGGACCTCGTCGCGGAAGAAAGTTTGATCCTGCACAATCTCTGCCCCGATTACAACAGCAAGTCCTTCGAGCCCGGTATTTTGCCTTTCCTTTGTTGCGTTTGTGCATGTATATACACTCTTATGCTTGTTCTCACCCTGTCTCCCGCTCTTATCGGCCAGTGTACTACCCTTCCTTCGTGAGTGCGGATTCAGCTCGGTCAAGGAGGCCAACAAGTACGCACGCGCCAATCCCAGCTCGCTGAAAGAGCGGAAGATGGCCAGCCGAATGGACTTCCTGACGAGGCAGGGCAAGAAAAAGACCTCGGGATCTGGCTCTGCGGGGACCTCGACACCCACTCTATCGAAACCAGCTGTCGAGACCGCTCCTCGTCGGGAAGCCGAGACCCCCTCGGGCCCAGTTCCGGTGCCCTCCGGCCCCGTGGGTGGAGGTCGAAATGGCGGTCGCGGCGGCCGAGCTGGCGCCGCCCCACGACAAAGGAAGCGTCGGCTCCTCGCGGAAGAGCCGGAGGACGCCAAGGAGGGGGGCGCTGAGGTTCAGAATAAGGTGCCGCTACCTCCGAAGAAGAACAAGACGACTGAGGTCGAGCAGGGCTCTTTGGCTGGCGGGTCTTCGGCCTTCGTCCACCAGGCCGGATCCACCACCTACATACCCGTGAATCCAGGTCGGAGGGCTTCCCTCGAGAAGAGCTTGGGCCGATTCCCCGATCAATGGTTCAACGACTCGAGGTCGGCAGTGCCGTTTGACTTGCCCAATCCTTACCACTTGCCCGCACAAGTGATGTCGGCGGCGCGGACCTTCATGACGTCATGGACCCCCACCGCTGAGACTGCCGTCTCCATGCTCTCCCTTCCCCAGCTCGTCCATCATGCCTTGGCCACCACGGGCCGGGCCATGGTCGAGCTGATCCACATTATAGAGAGGGCGCAGAAGGAGGGTGTTGAGCTGCGCAAGCTCGAGGAGGACCACGCGGTCTGCGAGGGCCGGATCAACGAGCTCAAGGACGAGTCCGAAAGGGTGAAGATGCTGAAAAATCAGCTCGTCCTTCAGCAGGGTGCGACAGTGAAGGCCGAGGAGAGGGCGGCCCAGGCAGTGGAAGATCTGGCCCGCTCGACAGAAGTCCGAGATGCTAGGATTGCCGAGCTGAAGAAGGCCCTGGCGGACAGTGAGGAGAGAAGGGTGGCCAAGGTGGCCGCCGCCGAGGAGGCCCATAAAGCCGACCTGGTCAAGGCCTCCAAAAAACACTCGGAGGAGCTGGACCACGTGCGCCTGGAGCATGCCGAGGTGGTTGCCCAGCTTGAGGACTTTGGGAAGAGGATGTCCTCCCAGGTCTGCCTCCTGAAGGAGGCAGCGAAGCAGATCGACGGTGAGCCCATCGCCCTGCCTCCCCCCATGACGTTCGCCGAGGTCCAGGTCCAGTTCTTCGAGGAGATGAGGGAGAGTATGGACATGTCGGCGGCCTTCAACCTCTATTTGTTGTTCCAGCGGCTCGACGCCGGGGTGCTTTCCCTCGAGGATTTTAGGGTCATCCTCTCCGAGAAGCCGGGCCGGTACGATCTGGACTTCGAGGGCCACATCTGCGAGGTTGATGCTGACGAGGCCGTGGTGGTCCGGAAGCTCCGGGGTTGGGCCGACGATGTCGTCGTTGGCTTCAAGAAGTTCGGCGCCGTCCCTTCTTCGGCAACGTGGCGGCTGGCTCCCGGGGAGCTCCTCCCAGACTACGAGTCGTTCGTACCCGAGGCCAATCCGGACCCCGAGTTCCAGCCGAGGCGCGGTGCCGTTCTGAAGGTGGTCGCGGAGATGGAGGAGGCTGAGGAAGCGGCTGCAGCGGCGAAGGCGGCGGCGGATGCCGAGGCGGGGGTCTTCACCTCGGGGGCGAAAGAGGTGGAGGCTGAAGGAGCTACCAAGACGGCGGCAGATGCCGAGATGGCCGAAGTTGATGCCGAGATTGTTCTTGAGGGCCCCGACCTCATCTTCTGAGGATGTTTGCCGGCCTGCGTGCCGTGATATTTTGACCATGTGGGGTCTTTTTTGAAAACGATTTGATGTGTAGCGAATATTTTAACTTCGTTTTGAATGCATGTTATGCTTACTTTTATTTATGTCGAATGTGTTTGCAGTTTTTAATTATTTACTTGTTGTGCTCTTAATGGCGCTATTTGATGCACGGCTTGAGTGCCGGGCTGAGCGTTCGTTATTTGGGCGACCGAGCCCCGCGGTCGGGCTCGGCGCCTTTTATTTACTGCGCCGAGCCTCGAAATTGAGCTTGGCGCTTTTTAATTTCTTGGCCGAGCCTCGAGATCGGGCTCGGCGCTTTTTATTTACTTGGCCGAGCCTCGAGATCGGGCACGGCGCTTTTCATTTACTTGGCCGAGCCTCAAGATCGGGCTCGGCGCTTTTTATTTACTAAGCCGCATTACCTGTCCGATTCGTTCATTGGATCGGGCGATGGTTTGGCCATATTGGGCTTCGCGTTCGATCCCGTCGTTCATTCCTTACGTTGGCGCCATGGCCTCACCGGGCTACTTTGCCGAGCCCGGCTTGTGCCGGCCGAGCCATCGTACCGGCCCGACCTGCACATAATTATGTGGCAGCTTACCTGACCGGTCTCGCGTTCGGACTCGGAGGTATTATTGGCCTGACTGGGCTTCCTTGTTGAGCCCAGCTAGTGTCGACCAGGTCATCGTACTGATCCTGGCCGACACTTCGTTTCTTACGTTAATTACGCCGCATCGACTCGATATATACTTACTAAAGGCAAACGTAAATAAATAAAAACCATACATCTTTACAAGGTAAAATTACAAAACGAAAATACAAGACCGTCCTAGACCTACTGGTAGAACTTTTTCAAAAACGCCGAATTCCAGGGGTATTGGTGGTGAGTGCCGTCCAGGTGTTCGAGACGGTAGGCCCCGTAGGGAAGGACCTCGCTGATCTTGTAGGGCCCTTCCCACTTCGGCTTTAGTGGTCCGAGATCAGGCCCCGTTACCCTTTTTAACACCAAATCGCCGACCTGATAGGAGCGCGACTTGACTTGGGAATTGATGTATCTCTCACTTCGCCTCTTATATGCTGCATTTCTGAGCTCGGCTTGTGACCGGTGCTCATCTACCAGGTCGAGGTTTGCTCTCAACGACTCAGAGTTGAATTCCTCTTTGAAGCTGATTACTCGAAAAGTCGGGGCGCCGAGCTCGACGGGGATCATCGCCTCGGTCCCATAAGCCAGGGAGAACGGCATTTCTCCGGTGGATGACCTAGCTGTGGTGCGATATGACCAGAGTATGTTTGGGAGTTCTTCCGGCGAGGCTCCTTTCACGGCTTCAAGTCGGACCTTGAGCCCTTGTTTGATAATTTAATTTACAGCTTCAACCTGGCCGTTGGATTGAGGATGGTAGGGTGTCGAGAAGAAGTGTTTGAGGCGGTGCTCTTTGCAAAATGCCTCCAGCTTCTTCCCCTCGAACGGCCTCCTGTTGTCAGTTATAATCGAGTTCGGCACCCCGAAGCGGCATATGATAGATTTCCACAGGAAGTCGATCATTTTCTACTCGGTGATAATAGCGAGTGGCTCGGCTTCTGCCCATTTCGTGAAGTAATCCACTGCGACAACAGCGTACTTCACTCTGCCCTTTCTGGTGGGTAGAGGGCCGATCAGGTCAACGCCCCATTTCGCAAACGGCCATGGGCTGAATATCGACTTCAGGGGCTGGAATGGTTGAATAATATTCGGCGCGGAGGTCTGGCATTTTGTGCACCTTCGGGCCATGTCCAGGGCGTCCTTTTTCAGATTAGGCTAGTAATATCCCTGCCTTAGGACTTTGTGAGCGAGGGCGTATCCGCCGGAGTGGTTTCCGCACACGCCTTTGTGGACCTCCTTGAGAATGTACTCGGCGCCCTTCTCGTCCACGCATTTGAGCAAAGGCGCCGAGTATCCCCTCTTGAATAGTTCTCCGGCCATGATTGTAAATCGAGCTGCCCGGTTACGGAGCTGCCTGGCCTCCTTTGGGTCAGACGGCAACGCACCGGTCTCGAGATACGACCTGATCGGGACCATCCAGCTCGGTTTCTCGTCTCTGGAGACTTGGTTAGCGCTTAGGATGGAAACGCCGAGCACAGAGGGTTGTTCTTTGTGGCCGACTTGGACGTATTCGACTCTTTCCACGCCGGCACTTGAGGCGAGACGGGCCAGGGCGTCGGCCTGCACATTCTTTGTCCGGGGAATGTGCTCTATCCTTGTCCAGAGCTTGGCCAATTTCTTCTTCACCATCCCTAAGTATGGGACCAACTTTGGTTCTTTAACCTCAAACTCCCCGGAGATTTGTTTGACCATCAGCATTGAGTCGGAGTATATGATGAGGTCGGTTAGGTCATGGCTTCGGCCAGGGCGAGCCCGGATAGCAATGACACGTATTTGGCCTCGTTGTTGGTCGCCGGGAAGAGGTACTGGATTGAATGGCAAAAGAGTTTCTTTTGGGGATCTACGAGGACGAACCCTCCGCCTGCTCGTCCGGTAGTGGAGGACCCGTCGACGTACATCACCCAAGGCTCCTCGCCATTCGCCTCTTCAATTCCCAGCGTGAATTCGGCTATGAAGTCCGATAGTACCTGCCCCTTCATTGCTGTTCGGGGTCGGTAGTGGATGTCATACTGTCCTAGCTCCACCGCCCATCTCACAAGCCGACCTGAAGTGTCAGGTCGATGTAGAATCTGTCTGAGTGGGTAGGCCGTGAGAACAGTGACCGAGTATTCCAAGAAGTATGGTCTCAACTTCCGGGCTGCGATTACCAGGGCGAAGGCCAGCTTCTCCATGGGCGGGTACCTCAGCTCAGCATCGTGGAGGGCCTTACTCACGTAATAGATCGGGAATTGGCCCGAGTCCTCCTCCCGGATCAGAGCGGCACTTACAGCCACCTCGGGAATTCTCAGGTAAAGATAAAGCATCTCACCTGGACGGGGTTTCTGCATTGACGGAGCCTGGCTGAGGGTCTCCTTGATTGCCTTTAACGCGCTTTGGCAGGCCGGCATCCGAACTTGTGATTTTTCTTGATGGCGTCGAAGAAGGCAGCGGTCGGTGGACTTCGAGATGAACCTGCTCAGGGCGGCGAGTTTCTCAGTCAGACTCTGAACTCCCTTGATCGACGTTGGCTGTCGCAGACCTTGTACTGCCTTGATCTTCTCGGGGTTGGAGTCGATGCCGCGCTGGCTGACTATGTACCCCAAGAATTTTCCCAAACCAACGCCAAAAGTACATTTCTTCGGGTTTAACTTCATAGAATAATCGCGCAAAATAGAGAACATTTTATTGAGATCGTTTACATGGTTGGATGCGTACACGGACTTGACTAACATGTCATCTACATATACTTCCATACACTCACCTATCAGACTAGCAAACATCTTATTCACAAAGCATTGGTAGGTGGCCCTGGCGTTCTTCAGCCCAAACGGCATCATCGTGTAGCAATAGAGCCCGCGCGCCGAGTAGAAGGAGGTATGTTCTTCATCGTCCGGATGCATGGGGAACTGGTTGTAGCCGGAGTACGCATCCATGAAGCTCATCAGCTCGTGCCCGGAAGTGGCGTCAACCATGTAATCGATATGGGGGAGAGGGTAACTGTCTTTGGGGCATGCCTTGTTTAGGTCGGAGAAATCGATGCACAGGCGCCATGCCCCGCTGCTCTTCTTCACAAGTACCGGGTTGGCTACCCAGGTCGGGTACCGGACTTCACGGATATATTCCTTGTCCTTGAGCTTGATCACCTCTTCCTCCAAGGCTTGTTGTCGGTCCGGGCCGAGCTTTCTTCGTTTTTGCACGACCGGCTTGACTGCGAAGTCGACCTGCAGCCGGTGGCAGGCGACCCGCAGATCGATGCCGACCATGTCTTCATGGGTCCACGCAAAGTCGTCTGCGTTTTCTCGTAGGAATTGGGTCAGCTCGGCTTTAAGCGGCCCCAGTAACCTGCTCCCGATCCAGAGTTTCTTCAGGCAAGTTTCTTCATCGACGAAGATGATTTCAACTTCGTCCATAGGCTCAGTCCTCTTCGTCTCTCGTTTCTCCTCGTATTGGGTCCAGGGGTCAAGCTCGTCTTCTTCGGTGACTGGGTCTTTACCGGCCCTTCTCCCCCGATCCTGGTCCAGGTCGATCCTGGACCCTTCTTCGGTTAGCCCGGTGTCAGCCCCAATCGAGGGGAGCAGACCTATCTGGTTTCCCAGCATGTGGTCGTCCCTCCGGTTGGGGCCATCCAGCCCGGCATCTGGGTTGGGCATCACCGTTCCCAGTCCTGCGCCGGCTGGGGCGGCATTCGAAGTGGTCGAAGGGTGCAAACCTGTCTGGTTTCCTAGCATGCGGTAGCCCCTAGGACCGTCATGTTCCGGCTCGACATCCGTTGCCTCAGCAAGGCGGCCTGCCGCATTCGTCTCATTTATCTCGACGCGAGGGATGGTCAGGACGCACTCCCGCGCCTCCTTTTGGTCCCCGTGGTGAGTACCTTCCCCGTCTAAGGTTGGGAATTTCAAGGAGTAGTGAAATATGGAGACTGCGGCCTTCAGCTTGTAGAGGGCCGTTCTGCCCAGGATGGCGTTGTACTCACTCGGGCAGTCCACGATTTTGAAGGTTTCCAGTATTGTCTTCGTGGGCTCTCTCTTTTCCCCAAACCGGATCGGCAGGGTGACTTGGCCTACAGGGGCGGTGGTTTGACCATTGAAGCCCTGGATCCGCTCGCGGTAGGGCCGCACCTCCTTCCTGTCAATCCCCATCTTCTTAAAGGTATCGTAGTAGAGTATGCTCGCGTAGGCCCCGGTGTCGACCATGATGCGATGGATCTTTATCGCCATGATCGGCGCCGTGATCACCAGGGCGTCGGAGTGGGGGTGGTCGAACAGGAAGGCATCCTCATCAGTAAAGGAGATGGTGTTTGGGGCCGGTTCCGACGTCGGCCTTCTGTCGGCGTGCATCACCCTTTCCCCAGCGTAATAGGCCTGTCGCGCGTAGGCCTTGGTTTGCCTCCTGGAGAGGAGGGACTCGCCCCGGCTCGTGTTGACGCGCCGGGTCGGGCAATTGGTCTGGTCGGCTCTGGTGCGTGGGGACCGGTCTCTCTTCCTGCCCCTAGAGGTGTCGGCCTCGTCTTGGTGGGCGGGACGGAAGGTCATAATTTCATGGGGGCCGCCCTGCTGTGGCTTCTTCCTTCGAGGGTTCACGTCGGCGTCCTCATCACTGTCGAGGCCTTCCTCGAAACGTCTTCCTTTCTTTATCTTCTCCCCGGAGTGGGTGAACCTCTTCATCTGTGGGTCGTCGATCAATTTGAGAAGTGCCGAGATCAAATTTCGGCACTGGTCGGTATTGTGCCCGTGCGCCTTGTGGTAGGTGCAGTAGTGGGTCATATCCACCTTGTCCTTGTCAGTGAACATTGGCTTAGGGTTCGGCAGTAACCCCTTCGCCTTGATTTCCTCATAAACCGCAGCGGCTCCCACCGAGGAGACGCTTTAGTAGCTTTCCTTCAACTCCTCAGCTCTCTGTCTCCGCTGAGCTCGGATTTCAGCGAATGATTTGCTCGGCTTCCCCGATTTTTCTTCCTTTGCTTTCGCTTTCGCTGGCGCCGGCGTGGCGTCAAATGTCGGGATGGACGAGGACTCCTCTGCCATTATGTAATCCTGAGCGCGGGTGAGGAACTCCTTGTAGGTGGCCGGCTTGTTCTGACACAGGGACCATCTAAATAACGTCTTTGGCCTCGGGCCGCCCTGGGCAGTGATCAGCAGGACGTCGGGGTGGCATCGCTCCATGTTCTGGACTCGATCGTTGAATTGAGCGATGTAGTCCTTCAGGCTCTCGTTCTCGCCCTGAACGATATTGGAGATGGACTCTTTGCGGGCGAGGTTGACCTGCGACCCGATAAAGTGCGACCGAAATGCCGACCTGAGCTGCGCCCAGGTGGAGATGGAATGGGGGTAAAGAGAGTGGTACCACCTCTGCGACTTTAGCCCCAGCGTCAGGGAGAACATGCGACAGCGCAAGGCGTCAGAGGCGCCGTGCAGGTCCATCCAAGAGGTTTAGAGGCCGATGTGGGAATCGGGGTCCGAACTCCCGTCATAGAGGCCGAGCTGGGGCACTTGTATCTTCCTCGGGACAACTTCTTGCAAGATGTCGGGGGAAAGAGGTAAGGCATTGTCCGTGACTCGGGGAGTTGGCCGCGCGTAAGATTGTGGGTAGGCGGGGAGTGACAGCTCACTCCTGGAGGGGTGCCGGCCTTCCAGTTCGGTGATTCTGCGTTTTAGGGCCGCGACTTCATCAGTGTCGTGCCCTACAGCCTTGCCTCCCCTGATAACTTCCCGGAGATCGCGGTTGGCTTGGCTCTTGTCCCCCAGAAGTTGGTGAACGGAACGACGGACAATCTGGAGGCTTTGCTCCGGACGGCTCTCCCCCGTTTGCTCGG
This sequence comes from Striga asiatica, assembly GCA_008636005.1. NCBI lineage: Eukaryota > Viridiplantae > Streptophyta > Magnoliopsida > Lamiales > Orobanchaceae > Striga > Striga asiatica. The sequence goes on from BKCP01006295.1 coordinate 83,795, forward strand.
TAGGAGCCGGCCTGGTACTCCGGTCGCGGCAATTTTGGGCTTCACGGTTCGGTGATTGAGTCGTGTTTTTGGATTTCGTCGGGTTCTTCTGCCCCCGACCTCCTTCTCAGGGGTATGGGGCAGAGTATTGCCGGGGTTTTCCGTAGGCGCCACGGTGTTTGCCCCGGCGTCCTGGCTGGCGAGAGCCTTTGCGAAGACCCCCTCGAGAGCTTTAAGGACATCAGGGTGCTTCATGGCCGCAGCAAAGGTAGAAACTGGCGGGACAGGGACTATGGGTCCCTGCTGAGCGCGGCGAGAGGTCTCCCCGCCGTTGCGACTGCGGGGCTGGGAGCCGGACTGTTGGGTGGAGTCGTCATGGCCGGATGAAGGCATTTTGAGTAGTTTTCAGAAGTGAAAAAGTGGGAAAATATGAGTATGATGTGGAGCTTCACAAGATCAAAAAATTGACACTAAGTAACTTATGAGCCCTCCTTCTAGCGCCAAACTGTTGACGGGCGTTTCCGGTCAACGGTTAAAAAGGTAAATAATGAGAGAATAACCAAAAAAAGGTAAAGGGATTTGGTTTAATTATGATTTTATTAAAGGATCACGAGGTCGGCCTCTCGTACGAGGTCGGCACTTGCGATATGCTTACAATTCTTACACAAATTCCTTACGAGTCTAGAGAGAAAAAATGTAGAGAGAGTTCAGACAGTTGGGATTCAACAACCCAGAAATAAATGAGGGGGTTGCTATTTGAGGTACTGTTCACCGGTCTTGTCGTACAGTGTCCTTGCAGAGCAGTCCGGCGCCTCCCTGACAGAATTCAATGCGATTTGAGGTTTTCCTCATCATTGCCTGACAGGCATTTAATGCACACATGGGGGTCATTTAATGCTTGCAGGCTTTATGTCTTGGCTAGCGGATGTAGGTCAGCAGGCTAGGACGCCGGGGGGTGTTATTATAATCACCAATGATTGCTCTCCATGTGGCATTATTATATTGTTATCGAGATCGGCATCCTCCATGGGAGACCCTCTCTGAGATCTCAGGCCGGCTCCTATTTCCATCTTGCTCCCTCGGTCCCGGGGAGCTTACCTCCAGCTCGCCACTCATCAGGCCAGCACCTGCACTTAACTGTCGACAACGCCGGGCTGACGGATGGGCCCGCGGGGGTGTTATGGTCAAAAAGTTTCGGAGTTCAGTTCGGCACCTCCGTACTCGACCGGGTCTCCGGTTCGGTTCTCGAAGCTGCCTCGTCCGGTTTCTTTTGGGGGCGAACTCGGGTGTCAACACCTTCTTTTAGCCGGGGCAACAAGGCGCGGTCTGAGAATATGTCGCGCACTACGACGAGTGCCAGCGCATTAAGGCCGACGCACGACGACCGGGTGGTCTACTGCAGCCTTTGCCGGTGCCCGAAAATATCTGGGAGGACATCACTATGGACTTCATCGAGGGGCTGCCAATCTCCAATGGGTTCAATGGAGTCATGGTCGTAGTGGATCGATTAACGAAGTATGCACACTTCATACCCATCACACATCTCTATATGGCGAAATCCATCGCCAAACTATTCATCGAGTACGTTATGAAGTTGCACGGGGTGCCACGTTCGATTGTTTATGATCGCGACCGGATCTTTATGAGTAGCTTTTGGTCTGAATTCTTTGAGCTGCAAGGGACCAAACTATCAATGAGTTCGGCCTACCACCCACAGAAGGCAAACCGAGGTGACCAACCACACGCTAGAGCAATACTTACGGTGCTATGTGCATCAATTTCCGAAGAAGTGGGAGAATTTTCTACCATGGGCTGAGTATTGGTACAATACCACTTATCACGGCTCGAGCAATACTACGCCATTCGAGCTTGTGTACGGGCGCAAGCCGCATAGGCTCGTGAGTTACTCGAAACGGGGTGCAATCAACGATGAAGTCGGTCGAGAGCTTGAGAAGCGAGACTTGATGTTGCGAGAATTGAAGAAAACTCTCGAGGGATCGATCAACCGCATGAAGACCTTTCATGATGGAAAAGGCGCGAGGAAAGTTTCGAGTCGGAGGATTATGTCTACCTGAAGCTACGATAATTTAGGCAACGTACGACTGCGCAAAGGGCCGCGACTAAGATTGGCGTGCGCTACTATGGGCCATATCAGATTTTGAAGCGAATTGGGCAAGTAGCTTATCGCCTAGAGCTGCCAAAAAGTTCGCACATCCATTCGGTCATACAAGTTTCGCAACTCAAAAGAAGTTTAAGTGAAGCGCACAAGTGGTGAGAAGAGCTACCCGCGACCGCGACAGATGGGCGAGCCATTGTGAGGCCAAGCCGCGCGATCGAGTATCGTCAAGTAAGGAAAGTTGGGCGCTATCATTAGGAGGTATTAGTCGAGTGGTAGGAATTGCCATCGGAGGAGGCCACTTGAGAAGATCTAGATGAGATGCGCGATCAATTTTTGGGTTTCGTCCTTGAGGACAAGGAAAAACTTGAAGGGGACGGGAATGATGCGGATGTGGCAACGCAACTCAAGAACGCCTTAAGCCGGGCCTATCATGCACGCAAGAGGCTAGCGCGACTCGTGGGAGAAACGCAAGCTATCGAGGCTAACGCACGCACAATGCACAGGCAACAAGGGACGACGCGCGCGCAATATATGCCTCAAGCGGGGATCCAAAGAGCGCGGCGAGTGACGAGGACGCGGCATGTGCTGAGTACGTGCGCGATGGGTACACGGGGCGCGCAGGCGCGTGCGAAGCACCGGGCGGACGAGCACGTGCGATTGAAGGCGGAGCGACCTTAGTCCTCGAGGACTAAGGCAAGGCGGTTAGGGTTTCTGCTTGGAGTGCAAGACAAGATCACTCAGGATTCTCTTCATATTTAGTTTCCTTCTTTTCATATGATTTCTAGATTGTTTAGGATACTTAATATTTTATTGCTTTATTAGAGTTATAGCTAGATTAGGACTATATCTATTTGATGTTTTCATATGATTTCTTGTTATTTTAGGAATCCCGCAATTAATACAAAATCCCGAACATTTGTTCAAACACTTTGCCTTAGATTTCTTCGTGATCTCTTTTGCAATTTTATTCGTTTCGAGGAGCGCGTGTGTATGAACCTCCGAGACACCTATAGTCTGTTCAAGGCACGAGTTTGTGGCATATCGGCAATCGGAACACGCGATCTTCATCACGCGGCTGGCACGACCCTGGCATTGGTCGTGCCTCTCGAGTGCTGCTGTGCACGGCTGAGGCTTGTTGGGTGCGCTGGCTGGCACGACAGAGGCTACCAGGTCCCTGGGGCTGCTGGGCGCGCGGACAGGCACAACAGAGGCTACAGGGCGCTGCTGGGCGTCCCAAGGGCTGTTGGGCGTGCGAACAGGCACGGTGACGCGGATGTGGCTATACAACTTAAGAATGCCTCGAGCCGGGCCTATCATGCACGCAAGAGGTTAGCACGGCAGGCGGGTGAAACACAAGTCATCGTGTGCGAGGCATGCAAAGTGGGCGAAGTAGATCCGGCGGGAGTGTGCGCGCGACTGGCGCGCGCGCGAAATGCAACTGCGACAGGAGACGACGCGCGCGCAACAAACACCTTGGGTCGAACCAAAAATATATATTATATGCTCAAAATATATATATTATATGCTCGATTCTAGATGCTAAATAATTTATAGTATATGCTCGATTCTAGATGCTCAAACTGGATGAATTTGACTATGTTAAGGGTTCGCTAAAAAAAATATACTAAGTCCGGATTTTTAACTGAAATACTTGACTGGCGAGTTTGGCTCGGAAAATTTCTTAAGGTCCGAAAGAAAACGCGGATCAGAACTCACGAATCAAAATTATAAGCGCGAATCGCCAGTCGAACTGGCCGGTTCGCTGACTGGCCGGACCGCCGGCTCGGTCTGAACCAGGCAGTCAGGCGTTGGCTCGAGCTGACCGGGCTCGGTCCCGCACTGGGCCTGCTAGTGCCCGGGTGCGGCGCTGGGCACGCTAGGGTGCGATCGGGCGCGACCCTAGGCACGGATGGGCGCGGTGATGTGGATGTGGTAAGCAACTAAGAATGCCTCAAGTCGGGCCTATCATGCATGGAAGAGGCTAGCGCGACTCGCGGGAGAAATGCAAGCTATCGAGGCTAACGCACGTGGGGCGAGCGAAGGGGGCGAAGTGGGTTCGGCGGGCAAGGGCGTGTAATGGGCACGCACGCATAACGCGCAGGCAACAAAAGATGACGCGCGCGCGATATGTGCCTCAGGCGGCGATCCAAAGAGTGCGGCGAGTGACGAGTGTTGGGATCTGTGAGGATCTCGTTATGTACAAGTCACGAATTCAATAGCAAACGTAAACCTATGCGCAGCGGATCTAAAGGTTTGACGTAGAGAACTTACGGCTTAAAATTTATGTAGATCTGGTTGACCACGAACGGTTGACCGCAATTGATTGACCGCAACACGCGTCTTGGGTTGCAGGAATAAGATCATATCAAAATCGGATCAAACGGATGCAAACAGATCAAAACGAAACTTGCAGCCTGGGATATTTCGGCGGCGCGTGAGGGCGCGTTCGGCGTCGGATTCCGGTGATCTCAGTGGCGATGGAAAGCTCTCGTCGAGAAGGTCGTCTGGGTATACTGTACGTCTCAATCGGACTTCCGGTTAGTTCTGTAGGTCAAAATATATTTTGTCTCGGTTTACCTACAGATCTTCTATTGTATTACTCAATACACCCTTCTTCACCTTGTACCAGTGGAGCAACAAGAAGAAGATAAAGCTCGAATGAGATCTAGAGAGAGAGAGACGCGTGGGGCGTGTATATCTCGTGAATATGAGATTTCTATTCTCTTCTCATGAGCTTAATGATGTATATATAGAGCTACAGTAGGGACCCTAAGGAGATTAGGAAAAGGGCTCCTTAATTAATTAAACTAACTGTGGGCCAAGCCCACTCCTCTAATTAATTAAATAATATTAATGGGCCACCAACATTATATTATTGCACTCCCTTTCCGTAGCCCAAATTACATTTGAGACTCCAATAATAATTACTCGATTTACCTCCCCACGTTTAAGATATAGTGTCCATTAATTAATTCGATTACTGACAATCAAGAATTAATTAATTTATTATTATTTCACCGAAGCTAGCGCTCGTTCATCACATTCTTATTATGCCGGAATTTAATCCACCTGCAGGGTTTAGCATAACAATCCTTCATGAACTCACTCCGGGGACATCATCAAACTAACGCACATGGTGACCGTAAATATCCTAACAGCACATCCTATATATAATAATATTACCCAAAACAGTAGGAATATTAATCCAGCGAACTGAACCTCACCCATGTGAATCAAAGTAATATATATTATATATATCTGCCTGTTTAATATCTTACGGGTTAAGAGAACGCAGTAATTAACCGAGGCCTAGTTCATTTACGACGATCAGTATAAAATGAACTTCTCCTCTCTGGGATCCTGTTCAATACATAAATGTACTAGTGCAACTAATCAGTCAAGACAAACTGTACAGTTGACACTACAACCGTTCGGATGGGGTGTTCATGTCCATCTAGGTTGTGAACAACTATTCTTGTTCGCAAGTGACTGATAGAGTGATCTTCGGTTCGCCCGATGACGACCCACCCTATCTAAGTGCAGAACAACAGAACGTAGAACTTGTTTAATCTAACATGATTCTCATTCATAAAGGGTAAATGTGTAATATCATGCAAAGCCAAGCTTTCAGTATATAACACTAACAATCTCCCACTTATACTTAAAGCTTTCGCTTTTACAGTATAGTCCTATCAATCCGTTATTCTAAAAGACCTATGTCGATCCTATTGCCATGTTCATGACTCCCATTCCTTCCACGTGTTTGACGAAGACCTTCCCTGGCAAACTCTTCGTAAAAGGATCAGCTAGGTTGTCCTCTGACGCAATCTTGGCAACATCAACGTCTCCTCTACCAACGATATCCCGAATCAGATGGTATTTGCGCTCTATGTGTTTGCTTGCCCTGTGGGCTCGAGGTTCTTTTGAGTTCGCTACTGCTCCACTGTTATCACAGTACACGGTGATACCACGTGGCAAACTCGGTATAACCTCTAAGTCCACTAAGAAGTTCCTGAGCCAAACTGCCTCTTTCGCTGCCTCTGAGGCTACTATGTACTCGACTTCCATGGTGGAGTCTGCCACGCATTTCTGCTTAGCACTCCTCCATGAAATGGCTCCACTTCCCAAGGTAGACACATAACTTGAGGTTGACTTACTTTCATCCTTATCTGACTGGAAATCAGAATCACTGTAACCCAGAGGTAACAAGCTGCCTGCACGGTAAACTAACATGTACTCCATAGTCCTTCTCAGGTACTTGAGTATATGCTTCACCGCAGACCAATGTTCCCGTCCTGGATTACTTTGATATCTAGCTACCATGCCAACGGCGTAGCTAATATCTGGCCTAGTGCATAGCATAGCATACATGAGACTTCCTACTGCCGAAGCATAAGGAACTGTCTTCATCTCCTCTATTTCCTTAGACGTCTTAGGAGACATCTCCTTAGATAGAGGTTTTCCATGTCTGAAAGATAACATACCTTTCTTGGAATCCTGCATGCTGAATCTGGCCAAGACAGTATCTATGTATGAAGACTGGGATAAGCACAACATTCTCTTCTTACGATCTCTAATGAGCCTAATACCAAGAATGTGTCCTACTTCACCTAAGTCCTTCATATCAAACTGCTTAGACAACCACACCTTTACGTCTGATAACTTCTTCTTATTGTTTCCAATAAGCAGTATGTCATCTACGTAAAGCACAAGAAACACCACCACGCTCCCACTGATTTTCTTGTAAACACAGTGCTCATCCGGACAGTGAGTGAACCCGTACGACTGGATCACCTCATCAAAACGGATGTTCCAAGATCTCGAAGCTTGCTTCAGTCCATAAATAGACCGATTAAGCTTACACACTAGATGCTCACGACCTTCAGCAATGAATCCCTCTGGTTGCTGCATATAGATGTCTTCTTGCAGGTTCCCATTAAGGAAAGCTGTCTTGACATCCATCTGCCAGACCTCATAGTCCATATGAGCGGCTACAGCCAAGAGAATCCGAATGGACTTAAGCATAGCTACTGGCGAAAAGGTCTCATCATAATCAATACCCTCGATCTGGGTATAACCTTTCGCAACAAGCCTAGCTTTAAAGGTTTGCACCTTCCCATCCAATCCTCTCTTTCTCTTATAGATCCACTTACATCCAATGGGTCGTACCCCATCGGGTAGTTCTACAAGATCCCAGACCTGATTGGAGTCCATTGACCCCATTTCAGCTTTCATTGCAACATTCCATGAATCTGCATCTTTATCTTGGAGTGCCTCATCGTAAGTTCTTGGGTCCGATTCTAGGCCTCCTGGAACTGAGTCTGACGACTCTCCAAGACCTATCCATCGGTCGGGTAAATGAGAAACCCTCCCACTGCGACGAGGCACTGTCTGCACTGGTACACTCTCAGTGTGTCGTGTTGCAGTATTATGTGATGTATCTACTTGCGCACTCGGTGGGGAACCATCGCTTTCACCCCTTAACTCCTCTAAGACTAGTCTACTCGCGGGCTTATGATTCATAATATAGTCTTCTTCCAAGAATCTAGCGTTCGTCGAAACGATCACCTTCTGATCCCCGGGACTATAAAATAATCCACCTTTCGTTTCCTTGGGATAGCCTACGAAAACTCGTGCTTCCGAACGTTTCTCCAACTTGCCAGGTTCCTGCACTAACACGTGTGCAGGACTACCCCATACCCGAATATGTGAAAAGCCTGGCCTACGCCCTTTCCACAATTCGTAAGGAGTAGTATCAACTGACTTCGATGGAACCAAGTTCAGAATGTACGATGCTGTTTCCAGCGCCATTCCCCAAAACGAATCTGGTAACCTCGAATAACTCATCATAGATCTAACCATCTCCATAAGTGTCCTATTTCTTCGCTCTGCAACCCCGTTCTGCTGGGGCGTGCCGGGTGCAGTCAGTTGGGATTCAATCCCAGCTTCCGATAAGTATGTCCTGAACTCTCCAAAAAGGTATTCGCCACCTCGATCAGAACGAAGTGACTTGATACATTTACCATGAAGCTTCTCCACAACTGCCCGATACTCCTTGAATTTCTCAAAGCATTCGGACTTGCGGTGCAACAGATAAACGTACCCAAATCTCGAGTAATCATCTATGAAAGACACATAGTACTCGAAACCTCCTCTAGCCTGGATCGACATAGGACCACACAAATCAGAATGAATCAATCCTAGCACTTCTTGGCTCCTATACCCCTTTGCCGTAAACGGCCTCTTGGCCATCTTACCTTCTAGGCATGATTCGCAAGTTGGATAGTGCTCTTCCAATGGACCGAGATGTCCACTGGCCACTAACTTTTGAATCCTCCTAAGGTTGATGTGTCCAAGTCTAAGGTGCCACAGATATGCTTGATTCATCTGCGAAGACTCCTTCCTCTTATTAGATGTAGTTATGACATTATTCAATTCATTATGTTGCACTGTGGGAGAGTTCGGTTTGAGAACATATAAATTGCCAACTAATGAACCACAACATATGAAACGATTTTCAAAACGAATAATAACCATGTCATCAAACGAAACTGAAAAACCATCCATAACGAGTTTAGAAACTGAAACAAGGTTCTTTCTAAAACTAGGAACATAAAGGCAATTTCTCAAAACCAAACTACTACTATCGAACGATAAAGTAACGTCTCCCACTGCAACAGCCGCCACTTTCGTAGCATTGCCCATGTAGACGGTGATCTCTCCCTCCCTAAGTCGCTTGGTTTCCTGGAACCCCTGCAAAGAATTGCAGACATGATCAGTGGCTCCAGTATCTACACACCAGGTTCTGGTAGATACAACCGCTAAACATGTTTCTACGACATTAACGAGAGAGTTACCTTTCTTGAGGAGAGGGCAATCGACCTTCCAGTGTCCTGACTTATTGCACTTGTGGCATCTTCCTTTCGGTTTCTTTGCCACAGCCTGAGGGGTCGGTCGTGGGTAAACCGGAGCATCCTGTGCCTTCACCTTTCCTGCAGACTTCTTTCTCTTCCTGCCCTTGTGAGGCCTGGAAGGTCCAGCCTGCTCGGCGACTAGCACCTGAGGTGCTTGAGTGAATAAGGCCTCCGCCGACTGAAGCTCTGCAAGCAGTTCTGGAAGAGCCATATGCATCTTGTGCATGTTGTAGTTCAACCGGAACTGATCAAAGCTCTTCGGCAGAGATTGGAGCATAATATCAACCTGGGTTTCCCCGTCAATATAACCTCCCATAACCTCAAGCTCATTGAGCTGCGCCATAACCCTGAGAGCGTGCTCCCTTACGGGTGTGCCCTCGGCCATGCGCGTACTCATCAGAGCACTCAAAGCCTCTTGCCTAGCAGCCCTAGACTGATGTCCGAACAGATCCCTGAGATTGAGAAGTATATCTGCTGCAGTGTCCTTAGACTGATGCTGATGTTGAAGAACATTCGACATAGAAGCCAGAATGTAACACTTCGCCATCTCATCAGCCTTCTTCCACCGAGCATACTCCTCTTTCTCCTGCTCAGGAGCATCAGCCGCCGGCACCGCCGGGCAAGCATCAGTGATAGCAAACTTATAACCCTCAGCAGTCAACACTATGTCTAAGTTCCTCTTCCAATCAATGTAATTAGGACCAGTAAGCTGATTTTCTTTTAGAATGACAGACAACGGATTGAACGACATGATGAATATCCTGAGAATCATGCAAATAAATTTTACAGATTAAACACTTTTGAATTTAACTGTTAATATTGATATCCTCAAAACAACATTAACTTAAATCCACCGACATCTATTACACCTTGTGAGAATGCATGCTACGAGGGTCGCCCTACAAACTCGCATTTTGTAAGAGAAGGGCTTTTCTAAGGCCCATTAATTTCCATAAGTCAAAACCAAATTCATGACGAACGAAATTAATAGTCGGTCTCCATTTGGCCATGCAATAGAATTCAGGGACCCCGAGGGGGGTTAATAAATTTAATCGCATTCTAAGTGAATCCCAATTCTCGGTCCTAAGGTCGTCAAATTTGATTATACGTCATCCGAGGGGAAGCCCGTACGCTCTCATAAGATTTCCTCTAACCGTCCTACTTTTAGAAATTTGTCCTGGTAATTTCCTACAATTAATTTTAGCAATGTCACACGAGGGGGAGCCCATAACCGCAATTAATTGATTTACCGACAAATTAGAAATGGAGGCCTTAGGAATTTTACAATTAACTTTAATTTAAAATCCCTTCTCAAACTTAGTATAATTTAATGAGGATTTTTAACTATTTATACAATTCAAAATTAATCTATGTTAATGCAATAATTAATTAACATGCATATTAATTCATGCAATTCTAAATTAATCTATGTCAATGCAATAATTAATTAACATGTTCAATAATTTATGCAATTCTAAATTAATCCATGCCAGAACATAATTAATTACATGCATAATTTATTGACACAATTCTAAATTAATCCTATGCATTACATAATTAATTAACATGCATAATTAATTTTGCAATACTAAATAATCCCATTTAAGAACATAATTAATTAACATGCATAAATAATAATTTAATGGCATAATAAATTTAATTAAATAAATAAATAAATACACTATTATGGCCATTAAATATTGAGTCTCTTTAAACAAGGAAACTGTGACAGTTCTTTTCCCTGTTCAACTGGAACTCCTTTAAGCAGTAGAATCCTGGTTGATCTTGTACTGCTTGGACAAGAAGGCAAAACCTCTCCACCTCCTACAGCCAACCGCCGACTGCCGCCTGGCTGCCGCCGCCAGTGGTCGGAAAAACGCGCCGTTTCCCTTTTTTTTTTTTAATTCTTCGAGGCTCGTTGATCTCTTGTGGTCTCCTGGTTATCAACACACGATCACAACACGAAAAATATAATTTACAAAATTACATAATTCGATCCTAGATCCAACGAATGGATGTACATGTTTTCTAAACAAATAATTAAATCTATCCGGTCAACCCCCGGGCGAATAATTATTACAAACATTCATATTATTGCACTCCCTTTCCCTAGCCCAAATTACATTTGAGACTCCAATAATAATTACTCGATTTACCTCCCCACGTTTAAGATATAATGTCCATTAATTAATTCGATTACTGACAATCAAGAATTAATTAATTTATTATTATTTCACCGAAGCTAGCGCTCGTTCATCACATTCTTATTATGCCGGAATTTAATCCACCTGCAGGGTTTAGCATAACAATCCTTCATGAACTCACTCCTGGGATATCATCAAACTAACGCACATGGTGACCGTAAATATCCTAACAGCACATCCTATATATAATAATATTACCCAAAACAGTAGGAATATTAATCCAGCGAACTGAACCTCACCCATGTGAATCAAAGTAATATATATTATATATCTATGCCTGTTTAATATCTTACGGGTTAAGAGAACGCAGTAATTAACCGAGGCCTAGTTCATTTACGACGATCAGTATAAAATGAACTTCTCCTCTCTGGGATCCTGTTCAATACATAAATGTACTAGTGCAACTAATCAGTCAAGATAAACTGTACAGTTGACACTACAACCGTGCGGATGGGGTGTTCATGTCCATCTAGGTTGTGAACAACTATTCTTGTTCGCAAGTAACTGATAGAGTGATCTTCGGTTCGCCCGATGACGACCCACCCTATCTAAGTGCAGAACAACAGAACGTAGAACTTGTTTAATCTAACATGATTCTCATTCATAAAGGGTAAATGTGTAATATCATGCAAAGCCAAGCTTTCAGTATATAACACTAACAACGAGGACGCGAAGTGTGCTGAGTACGCGCGCGATGGGTACACGGGGCGCGCAGGCGCGTGCGAAGCACCGAGCGGACGAGCACGCGTGATTGAAGACAGGGCGACCTTAGTCCTCGAGGACTAAGGCAAGGCGCACAGGGTGCGAGGCGGCGAGTTGGGTGGTTAGGGTTTCTACTTGAAGTGCAAGACAAGATCACTCAGGATTCTCTACATATTTAGTTTTCTTCTTTTCATATGATTTCTAGATTGTTTATGATACTTAATATTTTATTGCTTTATTAGAGTTATAGCTAGATTAGGACTAGATCTATTTGATGCCTATATAAAGGCCCTTCTTCTTGTTATTTTAGGAATCCCGCAATTAATACAAAATCCCGAACATTTGTTCAAACACTTTGCCTTAGATTTCTTTGTAATCTCTTTTGCAATTCTATTCGTTTCGAGGGGCGCGAGTGTGTGAACCTCTGAGACACCTATCGTCGGTTCAAGGCACGAGTTTGTGGCTTATCGGCAATCGGGACACGCGATCTTCATCACGTGGCTGGCACGACCCTGGTGCTGGTCGTGCTCTCGGGTACTGCTGTGCACGGACGAGGCTTGCTGGGCGCGCTGGCGTGCGGCTAGCACGACACAGGCGCGGGCTGAGGCTTGTTGGATGCGCTGGCAGTCACGACAGAGTCTACCAAGTCCCTGGGGCTGCTGGGCGCGCGGACAGGCATAACAGAGGATATAAGGCGCTGCTGGGCGTCCTAGGGGCTGCTGGGCGTTCGGACAGGCACGGTGATGCGGATGTGGCTTGACAACTTAAGAATGCCTCGAGCCGGGCCTATCATGCGCGGGTGAAACACAAGCAGGCGGGTGAAACACAAGCCATCGCGTGCGGGGCATGCGAAGTGGGCGAAAAAGATCCGGCGGGAGTGAGCAAGCGACTGGCGTGCAGGCAAAATGCAGCTGCGACGGGAGACGACGCGCGCGCAACAAACACCTTGGGTCGTAGCGCGAAGGGCGCCGCTAGTGGCGAGGACGCGGCATGTGCTGAGGACAAGATCACTTAGGATTCTCTAGATATTTAGTTTCCTTCTTTGCATAAGATTTCTAGATTGTTTAGGTTACTAAATATTTTATTGCTTTATTAGAGTTATAGCTAGATTAGGAGTAGATCAATTTGATGCCTATATAAAGGCCCTTCCACTTGTTATTATTATCTTTGAGAAATTAATACAAAAACCCGAACATTTTTTCAAACACTTTGTCTTAGATTTCTTCTTGATTTCTTTTGCAATTTTATTCGTTTTGAAGGGGCGCGGTTGTGTGAACCTCCGAGACACTTATCGGCGATTCAAGGCACGGGTGTGTGGCTTATCGGCAATCGAGACACGCGATATTCATCACACGGGCCCTACACTACACGCGCAGTTGGCGCGTGATGCGGATGTGGCTAGACAACTTAAGAATGCCTTGAGTCGGGCCTATCATGCGCGCAAGAGGTTAGCACGGTAGGCGGGTGAAACACAAGCCATCACGTGCGGGGCATGCGAAGTGGGCGAAGAAGATCCGGAAGGAGTGAGCGCGCGACTGGCGCGCGGGCGAAATGCAACCGCGACGGGAGACGACGCGTGCGCAACAAGCACATTGGGTCGTAGCGCGAAGGGCACCGCGAGTGGCGAGGACGCGGCATGTGCTGAGGACGCGCGCGCGGGCGCGCGCGAAGCGCTGGGCGGACAAGCACGCGCGGGCGAAGGCAGTGCAACCTTAGTCCTCGAAGACTAAGGCAAGGCGCACGGGGTCCGAGGTGGCGATTAGGGCGGTTAGGGCTTTTAGACTTGGGGTGCAAGACAAGATCACTTAGGATTCTCTAGATATTTAGTTTCCTTCTTTACATAATATTTCTAGATAGTTTAGGATACTTAATATTTTATTGCTTTATTAGAGTTATAGCTAGATTAGGAATAGATCTATTTGATGCCTATAAAAAGGCCCTTACTCTTGTTATTTTGATCATTCAGAAATTAATACAAAAACCCGAACATTTGTTCAAACACTTTGCCTTAGATTTCTTCTTGATTTCTTTTGCAATTTTATTCGTTTCGAAGGGGCGCGGTTGTGTGAACCTCTAAAACACTTATCGGCGATTCAAGGCACGAGTGTGTGGCCTATCGACAATCGGGACACCCGATCTTCATACACGGGGCCTGCACTACAGGCGCGGTGGGCGCGTGATGCGGATGTGGCTAGACAACTTAAGAATGCCTCGAGTCGGGCCTATCATGCGCGCAAGAGGTTAGCACGGCAGGCGGGTGAAACACAAGCCATCGCGTGCGGGGCATGCGAAGTGGGCGAAGAAGATCCGGCAGGAGTGAGCGCACGACTGGCGCGCGGGTGAAATGCAACCGCGACGGGAGACGACGCGTGCGCAACAAGCACCTTGGGTCGTAGCGCGAAGGGCGCCGCGAGTAGCGAGGACGTAGCATGTGCTGAGGACGCGCACGATGGGTACGATAGGCGTGCGGGCGCGGGCGAAGGCGGTGCAACCTTAGTCCTCGAGGACTAAGGCAAGACGCGCGGGGTCCGAGGCGGCGACTAGGGCGGTTAGGGTTTTTCGACTTGGAGTGCAAGACAAGATCACTTAGGATTCTCTAGATATTTAGTTTCCGTCTTCACATAAGATTTCTAGATTGTTTAGGATACTTAATATTTATTGCTTTATTAGAGTTATAGCTAGATTAAGAATATATCTATTTGATGCCTATAAAAAGACCCTTACTCTTGTTATTTTGATCATTCAGAAATTAATACAAAAACCCGAACATTTGTTCAAACACTTTGCCTTAGATTTCTTCTTGATTTCTTTTGAAATTTTATTCCTTTAGAAGAGGCGCGATTGTGTGAACCTCCGAGACACTTATCGGCGATTCAAGGCAGGAGTGTGTGGCTTATCGACAATCGGGACACGCGATCTTCATCATTGGTGCTTTCATTGAGAGTATCAAGATCGAGTGTCTTTTCCTTTCCCATTTCTTTTCTTTCCCATCTTTTTAATTCGAACAAAAAAAAAATCCAAAAAAAAAAACCAAAATCTTCAAAACGAGTCCTCGAACCAAAGAGCGAAAGCGAGAAAAGAAAGCCATGGCCAACAAGGAGATGAAGGACAAGATCGACAATGTAGATGTTCAAGTCTGAAGCATGAGCGGAACCATGGACACCCTAGGCGAGGGGCTTGACACGACCAAGGCATCGGTTCGCGATTTAATGAAGACCGTGAACCGGAGGTTCGACGAGATGGCACGCGACTTCCAACATCATGTGCGGCCACCTCCACGACAGCCGAGGCGCGATCGACCCGAAGAGGAGGGACATCGGCACGATGAGGCCGAGCACGAGGAGGACTTCGAGCAGCGGTCACAAGCGTCCAACGTACATGACCGCCCGAGACTCGACAAACCAAGGCTCACGTAGTCCACCTTCACCGGCACCGACCCCGAGGCGTGGCTCAACCGAGCCGTGCAATATTTTGAGCTCAACGAGACCGAGGCAAACGACCGCGTGCGATATGCGGCCTACTACGTAGACGGCGAGGCCAACATATGGTGGCAATGGCTCACGAGCGTTTACCGCAACCGTCAGCGTGTCATCAGGTGGGGTGATTTCGAGCGAGAGTTACTCACGCGTTTCGGGACTTCCGACTACCACAACTATGACGAGGCACTTTCACACATACGTTAAACCGACAGCCTGCGCGATTACCTGAAGGAGTTCGAGAGGCTGGCATGTCGCGTAAGGGGTTGGCCTGAGACAGCATTTGTCGAAGCTTTCATCGGCGGCCTCAAGTATGATCTAGCCACAGAGGTTCGATTGGAGCGACCCGACTCGATGCATGCGGCCATGGAGGTCGCTAGGCGCCACGACGATCACCTCGCCGCTACTCGAAGGGGTCGGGCGGACGCGCTTTTTCCCGAGCCGCGATGCACCACCAACATCGTACCGAGTGTCTGGCCATCAGGCAGCACACGACCTCCGACTCCAGAGGTCAAACGTGTTGGATTACACTGTAAAGCAAACTTTTATGTGAGCTTTTAGATTGTATTTATTCGATTTCCCATTTGACTGAAATAAATGTTTTCACATTGTTGCTTTCTTTATGATTGCTTGTATGCTAAATGTCCAATTATCTTATATTGTAGACAATGTGGTGTGTTAGTAGTCACACAGAAGATTACATTGTCGGTCCCTTATAAGATATAAATGGTATTCACAACTGAGATAGTTATGGACATGACTATTGGTTTAAGTTGTAGTATAAACTGGATATAGCTTATCTTGGCTATAGGTTTATACTAGTGCGCTGCGTCGCATTGAATGGATCACAGTTGAGACGCGTTCTTCTGTTCTGACTATTATGATGAACCAAGGTCTCGGTGACTCTATTAATTCTTAACCCTAACTGTGATACTTAGATTTGTGGGATATTTGTTTGTTACTTTGACTTACCATGGGTGAGAACCAAGCGTTGGTTCAATATGCTCCGTATCTTGGGTGACAACATTGTCTGCATGATATCTATTTATTGGCATTAGGGAACCGTGTCCTGGACATCCAGGTTGATGACGTCCCCTTAAGGAACTCATAAGGATTATCGTATCAAACCTTGCAGGTGGATTTAATCCGTACGATAATAAGGTTGAGTGGTACTACTTAAGGAATAAAAGATATTAATTAATTAAAGCAGCCAGAAGCTTTAATAATTAATGGACGTGCGATATCTTAAACACGGGGAATTATATCGAGTCTAATAGAAGCCCTGATTCATTTCGGGATAGGACGGGAGTGCAATATTAATTCTCTAGTGGAATGAATTCATAGTTACGGAACAAATTATGTTCTGGGCTGAACATAAAAATTTGGGCCCGTAGGAAGCCCAAACCCTATACCTTCTAAGAGATCCCTAGTCTGGCCCAAGGACCTCTATAAAAGGAGGGATTGCACGTCTTTAACCCTACACACATCACAGAACGTGACATTCTTCAGCCACCATCGTGGAGAAGTGACGTGAAGGGTTTAGGTAAGACGAGACGCAATCCGCTCTTTTCAACCGTTTGGTAGATCTTCGTCCATCCGGCGTCCAAACGTGGTCGGGACACAGACTAGAAGATCGCTCATATCGAATTAAAGCCTCGAAGAAAGGTAAATTCTCTGTTCATCCTTTAGGAGCATGCCTAGGGTTAATTCGAAATCATGTATGTACATGTTTGGTATCCGATATCGATCCGTGGGACAGACCGTCTCGTCGGCGTGTTCCAGCAAAACGACTGTCGCTCGAGGAGATGAGGCGCCGACGCGACAAGGGACTATGTTTTAAGTGCGAAGAAAAGTTCACCCCGGGCCACCGACGTAAACAGGCATTCGTGATAGACGTCATTGATTCAGATGACGAGGAGCCCGAGATTGAGGAAGGTGATGTAGAAATTGAGATGCTCGAGGAAGAAGCTAAAATCTCGATGCACGCGATGGCGGGTACTCGAGGCCCGAGGACGATGCGGCTACCGGCGTGGGTCAAGGACCGCCGCGTGGTCGTGCTCGTAGATAATGGGTCGTCACACAATTTCATCAACGCCACGCTATCCCAAAAACTAAAATTGCCCACGACGACGATAGAGCCATTCGAGGTTCGAGTAGCCAATGGTGAACGGCTAAAGTGCACCGAGTCTTATCGTAAAGTGCTAATCAAGTTCCAAGGAGTCACCATCAAGGCCGATCTCTACTCACTATGCAACACCCCGCTACTTAGGGCCAAATTTTCGCAAATTTTTAACTCCTTCAAAAACGCTTATAAATTTTTCGAAACCATTTGCAAACTATCTCGGGATGCTGCAAATGACTTTTCTGTTATAAACCCGTTTCTTTAATCTAGGTCTAACGACTTGTTTAGACTTAAAGAAATCAGGTTCATATTTTTAATGAATCATGCATATTAGTCTGGGCCCGTTCGTACTGGCGAACCGGGTAAAATTATTTAAGTCTGAAAATAACGTCATGCATGTTCGAAAATAAACACATCAAAGCGGAAGTCTAAAAGTGTGTGGAATTATTTAGTTATACAAAACGATAACAAATCTCCCGGGAACAGCTTTCGTGCGGAACTCACGACCACCACCACCACAGCTCGACTCACGCCTGCCCGCCGACCCTGCCATCTGAAAAATATAAAGTGGGGGTGAGTACGGTCCACTTGTACTCCATAAAAGCCCATTCTAAAGTAAAAAGCAATATTAATAATGATATCACAGAACCGGTATATATAAGTAAACTGTAACTCCCGGAACTCTCTGGCCGGTAACCGTGTGCTCACTCTGATGGTATAACTAGGGTAAACTGGGCCACCACCAGAACTTAGGGAAGGCAAACTTGGCCTTAACCCAAAGTGGATAAAACTCATATACATACCTGAACGTGATATCGACTATTAAACTCAATGTATAACCCAGACTGGGTCCCCACCTGATCGGTTTTGAAAATGAGTAAGTGCGACTGTGCTGGTAGCTGACTCCTCAAGCTACATAAAAATATAAGCAAACAAAATATACTAAGTACTATGCTCGTCATATGCTCAAAAATATGCTAGGATGCTCTACTCTATCAGATTACTCATCCGGATATAAAGAAACGCTCTACGGGTTCACTGAAATAATTCTAAGTCCGGAAGTTATACTGATATGCGTAACTGATCTGGTTTGGCTTGGAAAAATACTTAAATTTCAGAATAAGACTCGGACCGAAAATCACGAACCAAAACGGACTCAAACCGCCGGCTAAACTGGTCGGTTCGCTAACTGGCTGAATCGGGTCGGGATGGACCGGACCGGGTTGGACCACCAGTTAACACTGGACCGGGTGGTCACGGGCTGGCCGGGTTCGGTCCCGTGCCGGGCCTGCTGGGGCCATGGCACGGCGCTGGGCACGAGCTAGGTGCGACCGGGCCTCGGTACTAGGCGCTGCTGGGCGCGGGCGGTGCGGCTGGCACGGGCCCTGGCACGACTGGTGCCACTAGGTGCTGCTGGGCACGGCTAAGGGTGGCTGGGTGCTCTGGTGCGCTACTGGCGCGAGCACGGGCACGACTGGTGCCACTCGGGTGCTACTGGGCACAGCCGAGGTCAACTGGGCGCTGGGAGTGCGACTGGGCACTGGGGCGTGCGACTGGTCACGGCCCGAGTGCGGCTGGCGCGAGAATTGGCGCAGCCAGGCACTACTCACGCGACTCTGGCGCGACTGGGGTTGGTAGGGC
>BKCP01006295.1:112065-144210 GCA_008636005.1 Striga asiatica
GGCGCTGTCTCGTGCGCTGGGACTGCGGTGCCTCGCGAGCGCTAGGTGCGGGCACGGGCAGAGGCACTGCCTGGCCTCTGTGACGCGGCACGGGCACGGCACGCGCGACTGGCGCG
Organism: Striga asiatica; assembly: GCA_008636005.1. Lineage (NCBI taxonomy): Eukaryota > Viridiplantae > Streptophyta > Magnoliopsida > Lamiales > Orobanchaceae > Striga > Striga asiatica. Next base: position 112,182 of record BKCP01006295.1, read on the forward strand.
GCTGGTGACCCTAGCCGGTCTTTTGCCGAACTTCCGGCAACTTTGTCAGGGACTACTGAACCAAATCAACCTAATATGACATAATATACTCAAAAATGCCAAAAGTCACTGAGGGACCTCAGTTGGATTTGGAGATGGGCTTATAGGGCCGATTAGGCACTAGGCCACACTAGGGCACAAAAAATGAACATGCTTAACATGCAAATTGACTAAGGGCCGAATAAACTACATAAAAAATCAAGGCTAATGAGGCTAGAACATTGGTAGATACATGCATGCACATATACTTAGGTTCGGGGGTGAAAATGGCTCGATTTCACTTAACAAATTGACCGAACAAAGGGACTCAAAGCATGCTAATCTTCTACCAATGTTATATACATGATTTTTGAGGATTTTTAAGCCATTAATTTCGACCATCTCATGCATGCATCATAAAGTTCGAATTTAAGGGACTAAACTTAAAAAAATTCAAAACTCCTTATTATGAACATGCATGGCATCATTTTTCAACATGATAATTCCTATTTTATCATGAATAAGTTAAAAAAAAATGGTTGGCACGAGCTAATCTTGCTCAAAAGTCGAAATGGTGCTAATGGACTTTGCTCGGGAATCTCGCAGCACTAGGAACTTGGCCACGGCTTGGAGGCTTAAATGATTGAAGGAGTACACTCTGGACACTTAGAAAAATCCAAATAACATTTGGAAGGTGCTAAGTCTCGAGAGGGAATGGCTGGAACAAGAGCAACACGAGCTCTCCTCCTCCTCAGGCTTAAGGCGCGCGTGCGGCAAGGCTAGGCACTTTGCTCTCGATTTGCCCTCAAAATCTATAAGTGTTGATGATAATGAAATGTCCAAGAGCTGGGACAAATGTTGAGGACATCCTTTTACTGTCCTATGGGCGGAGCAACCAAAGAAGAAGTGGAGACAAGGCTAGGGACATCTCCCTATTTTCACGCGCGTGTGGCCTTGGTGGGTGGTCTTGGCTGACTTTGGGACTTGCTGGCACGGTCTTGGAGCGAATATGGCAGAGCATCCAGCATTATAATATGCCTTGGACAAGCCTTGGTCGGACTGGAGCACATGAGGGGACAAGGCATGACACCATGCATTATAATAATCCAAGCACATGTCTCACATTTGGACTCACTAGAAAATGCTTAGGCTTAAACTTTATTAGGGCTAATTAGGCTTAATTAAACCCTTATTAACCTGCTAAAATTCGCATGACTTGGGCCATACGAAATGGGCCACGAAACAATCCACATTGGGCCAAAGGATTGGACCCGCGCGTTGCCCGCGCTTTGCCTGGGCACTGCTGGCCCTGGGCGCGGCCTGCTGGGCGCGGCGCGGTACTGGGCTTGGGCGCGAGAGGCCTGCTGGGCACGGGACAGCTTGGCTGCGCATGCTAAAAGACTTGGGCCGAGAATGCCACATGCTTAGGACTGATCTCCATGCAAAAATACTTAGGAAAATTATCTATTAATGCACGGCCATGACTAGGGCCAAATCGGTACGGCTAGGCTCGCGCATGGCCACAAGGGCGCGGCACGAAGGCGCCGGAACTAGAACCGAGAGTAGCATTTGGCTAGGGCTGGACTTGTGGTTCATCTACGGAACCAAAATACTTAGAAAAATATGAAATAATAACCATGACTTGGGCACTCGCGGCTTGGCGAGGCACGCGACCCTTGGGCGCGAGGACTCGGACCCGTGCACGAGCTCGGTGCGAGGTTACTTAGGCCGAGGGAATGTATCGAAGGCTCGATAAAAAGGATCTCATACTTAAAAAATATTCTAAGTAAGGCTATGAGCATGGCTAGGGCTCGAACAAAACTCGAGACGACTAGGGCTCGAGAATTGGCTGGGCACGAACTAGGCGCGATACTCGCGACCGGACGACACGGTTTCGAACGCGGCTAAACTTAGACGATTTATCGAAACATACTCGGTTTTGATTATTCGTCAACTGAAATAATTAATTCTGACTGAATAAAATCCATTGATAAAATAAATGGACCGGAATTAACAACTGAGATTGAATAGCTGATAACTAGGCTCAGAACTCAAGACGAGCAGTATTAATAAAAAGAAATAGTTCAACTGGGAACTAAAAACTGTCATTTTATTAATACAGAACTGGGCTATTACAATCTATCTCCCTTAAAATATTTCCGTCCTCGGAAATACTAAAACTGGAGAAATACATACAAGAACTTGAAATATATACAACTGGAACAATCAGAACTGAAAATCTGAGAAACGAGCTCTGATGTCTGCCTCGCGCTCCCATGTGGCATCTGAATCTCCGTGGCGATTCCATCTGATACGAACGAGGGGAACGTCTCGGTTCCTGAGCCGAAGGACCTTTCGATCCAGAACTGCTACCGGCTGCTCCTCGTAAGTCAAATCTAGCTGGAGCTGAATCTCGTTGTGCTGAAGCATATGCTCGGGATCGCACACGTATGGGCGTAGCATCAAAACGTGGAACACGTTGTGCACGCCAGCCAACTCGGGAGGCAGAGCTAATCAATAGGCGACTTCGCCTACTCGCTCAAGAATCTCGAACGGGCCTATATAGCGAGGATGCAACTTCCCTCTCTTCCCGAAGTGAACGACACCTCTCATCGGTCGAACCTTCAGGAATACGTGATCTCCGGGCTCAAAGTGCATCTCGCGTCTATGCTGGTCGGCTGAGGACTTTTGCCGACTCAGAGCTGTCTGGAGCCTCTCTCTGATCCAGGCTACCTGCTCAACTGTCTCCTTGATCAACTTCGGACCGAGTACTCGCCGCTCTCCGACGTCATCCCAATAAAGGGGAGACCGACACTTGCGGCCATAAAGCGCTTCGTAGGGGGCCATCTGAATAGACGCCTGATAACTGTTGTTATAGGGGAACTCAGCTAGGGTAGCCACTTCTCCCACTTAGCACCTCTGTCCAGAATCAAGGCTTGGAGCATATCCTCGAGCGTCTGGATCGTCTTCTCGGACTGGCCGTCCGTCTCTGGATGGTAAGCCGAACTGAACTTTAGTTGGGTGCCCATTGCCTCATGCAAACTCTCCCAGAATCGGCTGGTGAATCTGGGATCTCGATAGGATATGATCGTAACGGGCACTCCGTGGAGTCGAATAACACCACGGGTATATATTTCGGCAAACTGATCCATCGACATGGTCATCGCCACAGGCATGAAATGCGCGACTTCCGTCAGCCTTTCTACCACTACCCAAATTGCGTCGTGATGTTCGGACGACTTAGGTAGTCCCGTAATGAAGTCCATGGTAACCTCTTCCCACTTTCAGCTGGGAATCTCAAGTGGCTGTAGCAGACCTATGGGACACTTGTGCTCGTCCTTAACTTGCTGACATACCAAACACTTCTTCACGAAGTCTGCTACATCTCTCTTCACTCCTCGCCACCAGAACGACCTTTTCAGGTCGTGGTACATCTTGGTACTCCCAGGGTGGGATAGATACGGCGCACTGTGGGCCTCAATCAGGATTTTCTTGCGTAACGTCCTGACTTTTGGCACAACAAAGCGGCCTCTGAACTCCAAGGCTCCATCTGTGCCTCGGTAAAAGCCCTCTATGCTTCCGGCGTGAACCTTCGCCTCTAAAGTGCGAATGAACTGATCGCAGGATTTCTCCTGCCGGATTCTGTCTCTCAGCATGGGCTGAACTCGCATCGAGCTAACGCTCCCCTAAATCTCCTTAGGAAGCGAGTCGACGACCTCAATCTGCATCCGGGAAAACTCTCGGATAAGCTGGCGCTGATCGGTGATAGAACAGACTGACTCACCCCTCACCTTACGGCTTAGGGCGTCTGCTACCACGTTCGCCTTCCCCGGATGGTACTGTATGGTGCAGTCATAATCTTTCACAAGCTCCAACCATCGCCGCTGGCGCATGTTGAGCTCCTTCTGTGTGAAGATATACTGCAAACTTTTGTGATCGGTAAAGATCTCAGACCGACCACCATACAGATAATGGCGCCAAATCATAGTGCATGCACTATCGCCGCCAACTCTAGGTTGTGCGTAGGGTAATTCTGCTCATGGGGCTTCAACTGACGTGAAGCTTACGCAACGACTTGGCCATCTTGCATCAGCACACACCCAAGACCCTGCTTCGAGGCATCACTATAGATGGTGAAACCTCGAGTAGGATCCAGAATAGTCAGCCTGGAGCCGTCGTAAGCCTCTTCTTGAGCTCCTGAAAGCTCTCCTCACAACGACTCGTCCACTCAAACTTCACAGATTTTCTCGTCAACTTGGACAAGGGGAGGGCAATCTTGGAAAATCCCTCGATAAATCTGCGATAGTACCCTGCTAGACCGAGAAAACTGCAGACCTCGGTGGGACTTCTGGGTGCTGACTAGTTCCGAACGACGGCAATCTTCGACGGATCAACCTCAATGCCTCTCTCGGTGATGATGTGGCCTAAAAATGCCACTCGCTTCAGCCAAAATTCACACTTAGAGAACTTGGCATACAACTTTTCTCGTCTAAGGGTCTCGAGAACGACCCTCAGATGCTGCTCATGCTCCTCCAAACTCTAGGAGTAGACCAAAATGTCATAAATAAAAACGATAACAAATCGGTCTAAATACTGATGGAACACCCGATTCATCAAGTCCATGAACACCGCTGGCGCATTGCTCAGCCCAAACGGCATAACCACGAACTCGTAGTGTCCATATCTCGTCCGGAAAGCAGTCTTGGCTACATCGGACTCCTTAATCTTCAGCTGATTATAGCCTGAGCGTAAATCGATCTTGGAAAATATGCGGGCTCCTCTCAGCTGGTCAAACAAGTCGTCTATCCTGGGGTGCGGATATTTATTCTTCACCGTTAACCGGTTGAGATCCCGGTAATCGATGCACATTCTCATTGATCTGTCTTTCTTCTTGACGAATAGGACGGGTGCTCCCCAAGGTGAGACGCTGGGTCGGATAAAACCGAGTTTCAACAACTCCTCGATCTGCGTCTTCAGCTCCTGCAACACTTTCGGAGCCATACGATAAGGCGCCTTAGACACTGGTCCTGCTAATGGAACAAGGTCGATGGTGAATTCCACCTGCCTGCTGGGTGGTCCTCCTGGTAGCTGATCCGGGACATCGTGAGGTGTCTGTGCTCTCGATCCTTCATCGACAAGGCTCACCAGGTAACCCTGACAATACTAAGGTTAAGGTCCTTGACCTTGGAGCTCGTCACTATTTTCCTTCCCGAGGCTAGACCCACCTCGAGAGGGTCAACATGTTGATGGGCTGAACTCCAATAGCCTCCACACATCGAGTCGACACAAAGAAGTGCGTCGCACCAGTGTCGAACAGAGCAAATATAGGTACATCATTTAAAACAATCATTCCAGACATAGTACCTGGGTTCTGCTCTGCCTCAGCCTGCTCAACTGCATACACCTGAGCCTGCTGCCCTCGCCTCTGCTGCTGAGGCGGCCTCTGCTGCTGCGGCTGCTGTTGTCGGGGCTGTTGCTGAGGCTGCTGCTGCTGCGGCCTATCCGGACAGTTTCGGACGGTATGTCCGGGCCTCCGACAGTGAAAGCAGACGTTCTGCCCAGCAAGACACTCTCCGCGGTGTGGGCGTCCGCATGTGCCACATGGTGGGACCTGTGGCTGTCTGTTCCTCCGGTCATTATGTTGACCCTTCCACTTCCTCTTATTCTTATGCTTCGCCTGCTGAACAGGCGCTGGCTGAGCTGGCGGTAGTGCCGGATACTGAGCTGGGGGCAACGCCAGGGGCGGAGCTGAGTCCATCCTGAGACTGGCGTCGGTCTCCTGGGCCTTAGCGCCGACATCGGCGTAAGACTGGATGCCGTGTCCTGCAACATGGTGACGGATAGGTGGCAGAAGCCCTTCACGAAACCGTCTCGCCTTTCTTCGTCTCAGTGTCCACCAGATAAGGGACAAAGGACCCGAGACGAACAAACTCTCGCTCGTACTCATCTACCGAGCGGTGGCCCTGCTTAAGCGCCAAGAACTGGCGCTCCATCTCAGCCTTGTAAGTATCCGGATAGTACTTCTCACGAAGCATCTCCTTGAACTGGGCCCATGTGAGGTTCTCCTTCTCACCAGGGCGCAAGCCCCAGTAGGAGTTCCACCATAGCCTGGCGTCTCCTGTCATCTGGACCTGGGCACAAAGAATGTTGTGCCTCTCGGAGCACTCGATGATCTCGAAAATGGCCTCGAGACCTTGGATCCACTCATCAACTAGGCGAGGGTCTCTCTGCCCCGAGAACTTGTCTGGGTTGTAGCCGCAAAACTGGGAGACTACCTCAGCCTGGGTCATCTTTCTCTGAGCTTGGTTCTGACGACGGGCCATCTGAGAATAAGTCGCGAAACTGGGTCAAAACAAGAGGATGAAATTGCATAAGGCTGAAAGGAAACGCTGAATACTGGAAATAGGCACAAATTTCTTGACGAGTTGCTGAAAATAACTCGATAATCTAGAGTTCGACTAGAGTTCGAATCTAGAGTTCTGAATTCTGATAGAGGACATATCTGATACTGCTAGGAGTCTTATACTGATTTGAGCATCTAGTGTTCGGATTATCTGAATCCTATTGAGCATAGACATAGTACAGTTTGCTTATATAAACTTTGATTCAATTGTCATAACGTCGCAACATCTCACTTATTGCCGACATCTCACATGTGATTTCAATTGCATTAAATGCATACTGGCTGTGCATCTTCTGACATTCGTATAATTTAATCATACCCGAAAACTTATCTCATACTCATCTTTCTTCTATAAACCAACTTGCTAATCCTTCAATCTTCTTCAGCAATGGTCCGAATCACCAATGGATTTAGCACTGCTAAAAATCCGAAAACTCTATTCTTTTCTCCCTCTTAATATCATAAAGAGAATTTATCGTGCTCGAGTAGAAAGATTGAGAATACTCATGCTCAATAATATTCAAAATGATATAAGATGGCTGATTGAAGCAAAAGTTCGTGTGTCTGGCGAGTATCCCAATGCATACAAGTATCTGTCAGGTATGGGTAAAAGCACTTTTGCCAAGAAACGTAGAGCAATAAGAATAGGCGGCTGTTATAAATGTGCTCGCTGGAACTGTGACACTCGTTGTACTTCTTTGGGCTTTGTCTCAAATAATCGAGAAGATAAATTAACTTTCATCAAAAATGGCTTGAGTAAAGAATCTCTGGATCAAACTATTCAGCAGATTCTTGATACACATTCTAGTGGATATGTGCATCGAGAACTGATGTCTTTATAGCTTCTGCTCAAACATAAAGAAAAACTCTATAGTCTGGAAAATATTATTTCCAATGATCATGTTTGTCAACATCGTTCTTGATAGTACCGCTATACTGTATATAAATCTTATCGCTTCTAACAGATAAGAGTCATTTAAGACTCAGCTGCTTTCTTGTCGGGACTTTTCTTCTTTAAAAGGAAAATCTATCTTCTTAGCCAATTATCTCTCATAATAAATGGCTACTGCCGAGTCTTCTCAAGGTTCCAAACTTCTTCAGCCCCTCAGAACTGTGTGCATTCTTGGTGGTTCTAAATTTGTAAATGTTCCTCACAACATTTATGTTGTAAGCCAACTGGTGAAAGAATTGGGGAAACATAACATCAACATATTTTATGGAGGAACTAGTATCTATTTCTTTAACAACCTCTTAATGGCTGCTAAATGCTTCGACATCCAGGTGAGAAGTATCCTTTCTTTTTATATCACTTCATCAAAGGTGGTCAAAGATTCTGCTACTTTGATGATAACTCTTTCAATTTATGACTGCTTGATGTCTATGATATCTAGTTGTGATGCTTTCATCATTCTTCCTGGTGGATATGGAACTTTAATGACTACTTTTACCCTTGCTACTTGGGCAGAAATGAAATTTCATACCAAACCTATTGGTCTGTTAAATTTCATTAACTTTTTCCACCACTTGCTTGGATTTCTAGATGAAGGAGTGTATCAAACTTTTATATCTCCTTTTCAAAGAGAAATATTCAAGTCGGCTGACACCTCCTCTGAACTTATCAAGAAGCTTCAAAACAGCATCTCAACAGTTTAAGATTCTGTGGAAACTCCAGGATTCAAATGCAAGAGAGCATTTGATCCTTTAGATCTATCTTTATGAAACTATTGGCAGAGTTATGGAGTTTTGTGCTCTTGAGACGCACCCTCTCTTTATGAAATATAACTTTGTACTAGTTGAGAATTCCTTTATACTTATCTGTATCTCCTTTTTCTGATATTTCTGTACTAGCTTATTAGAAATAATGGAGTTCTCAACAGTGTACTTGAATCTTTGTCTAGCACTCAGCTTTCAATGATACTAGAATTTCTATGTTTCCAGTATATTGATTTCTCAAAAATCTTCTTCTTCTTCTGATCTATGCTAGACTCACATATCAATAATACTTGTTTCTGGACTGAGATAACTTCTTGATTCAGTCAAGATTCTATGCTTCTTAAACTTTACTCAGTTGTGGTCTTGAAACTTTGCCTCGCGGCATTCTTAAAACCATCAACCATTCAACTTAAACAGTATAACCATTAATAAATAGCTATACTAAACTTTAAGGAAATTATTATTTTTCCGAAAACACCTAGCTTGTGCTAGAGTTCCGGTTAATCTTAACTCTTTCTTACTTTTTCTCGCCATTTCTTATTTATGGCTTTAAACTCATCATTTATCTTTGGGGATAAATACTTTCTCCAAGATAAAAACATATTAGTCTTTACTTTATTAAAAAGACTATCTTTAACTTTCACATGTCCAGATTACTCTTGCTTAACTTCAAAAATTCTTCCGAGAACTTAAATACTTATCTCGGTATCTAAAATGCGTTACTTATTAACTGATATCTTTTAAGGTTCGATTTCAAGTCTCCAGGTAAACTCGGACTTAATAACCCTTATTTCAGGTTTCCATAATTTTCCCGGCTACATGACTATTATATGTCGATACCTTAATCTTTATACTCATTGATTTATGAAAAGTACTTTGTAGACTTGTTCTTATTCTACAAGTACTAATATAAATAACTTATAACTTTATCTCGAACTTTGCCACTTTTTAACTCATGATATCTAACTGATAAGATATCAAAACTTCTGATTATAAAAATTGACTATTTTCTGGAAACTTTATTTCTTACGGTTCAGTTTTTCAAGCCTACTGGATCTGATCCGGCTTTTGGTTCTTATTTCAAACCCCCATGATCTTCCCCGTACTTTTGGCTATTATATACTGAAATACAGTTACTTCTTATACTTAGCTCAAATACATTGTCAATCTTTATAATCAGATCTTAACTTGAATCTTTATGGCTTAACTTAGAATGTTCGAGTTCTTTTTCTTAATCTAGTCAACTTGATAAACTAGATTTTAAACTTTAATACTTGAACATATAAACAAATTTCTAGAGTTCGTATATATGAATTCTTATTGAGCATAGACTTAGTAAATTTAAATATATTGAAAAACTTATATAAAACTTTTAACAGCACTTACCTAGTAGTTGACGAGGTGTGAGCGTGGTGTGGTCGGGTTTTCTTGAAACTTCCTGTAAAACTTTGACTTCTCTGAAAACTTTCTCTTTCAGAAACTTAAACTTTTAGTATACAGAGCATTTAAAACTCTAGCTCTGATACCACCTGTAACACCCCGCTTATCAGAGTAAATTTTTCGCAACTTTTACTTCGAATATACTTAATTCTTTCGAAATCTTTTGCGACTAACTCGGAATGCTACTCAAACTCATCATCTTGAAAATCCGTTTATCTTTAAACTTTTGTCTAATACTTCTTTATACATAATTAAAACAGATTTCCTCTAAACTTGCATTTGAAATACCATAATCATATTTCTCATAATGGTAAAAACTTGAAATATGAAATTCATTAAAATGCAAGTTCAATACTTAATGTGCATAGCGGAAATACTTGAAAACGTGGTTAATTATACAGACTGTTATAAATGTCCGTATCAAAGCTTGTCTTCATCTGAGTCCACTATCCACACCAACACTGCTCCACTCACACCTCCTCTTCGACCTGTTACCTGAAACTAAAACTCATGGGGGTGAGTAACGAATATGGATAATCATAAACCGATATCTGATCGGTAACTTAAACTTTTCTCTTATCTTGCCGATAGTTAATCGGATACGTGTGCACACTCTGATGGATATTTCTAAGGCAACTCAAGCGGCCTCCATCAGAACTTAGGATATAATCTCTGAGAACAAATTAATGCCTCCTCATCCTAAGCGTAAAACTTTAACTGTAGGATATACTCTGAGACAACTGATGGTCTCCTCATCCCATATAACATCAATATCGTACTCAACGTGATACCCATTCAGGGTCCCCACCTTTTTGTCTTTGAAATCATTTGAAAAACGATAAGTGCTGTACTGGTACTGTATCTGCAAGTTACATCAAATATAGACAAATATACTAAGTACTATGCTCATATACTCAATAAGATTTTTAGGATTTTTAACTTATCCAAATCTTATAGAAATTCATTAAACTTGCTTTTTCTCAAGTTTATACTTAACTTCTCATTTTATTTATACTTAAGGTCAATTACTTAACCTTGTATAAATCATGTCTTCATAAATATTAATATGGTATTATACTTAGCATGTCATAACTCAAATGTGAAAATAACTATTTTTTCACATTATACTTGATTTAAACTTAAAATATGCTTACTTTTACCAACATCATCAACATGATTTATAACTTATCTTAATTTAACTTGATCAAATACTTAATCAAATACTTAATTCATCATTCATCATATCTCCAAATTGGCTTATACTAAATTTTCACTTAATTAACTTGAAAGTGAAAATAATCTCAAGCCATATCATCTTTTACCCATAACATTTAATCTTGATATTAATATGTCATACTTAATATAATCTTTATAAAATTGTATACTCAACATATTAAACTTAAAACTTTGTCAAATTGCTCATTACTTATATGAGAATTATTCATGATCATCTCATTTTAACAACTTAGACATATCATGAAATTCTTGCATATATACTTATTTTTACATATATGCCTTCTTATATTCATAACTATTCATTTCTCATCTTTAAATTATGAAACTTAACAGTCATAATCTCAACTTATAATTAGACATGTCATCAAAATTTCATAATTTTAACATGTATATTCATCAAGTTATGAGAATTTAAAGTCATAGTGAACATAAACTTCATATTGCATGTTCATCTTCAAAAATTCATAACTCAAGCTATACTTTGCCAAATCTCTTAATTCTTGTTCTCATGTACTCCTCTTTTACATTAGAATCATTCATTTAACTCTTCCAGCTTATTCATATCTTTATTAACATCTCATCAAATCAAGCACATATATCATATAATTGATCTTGAACAACTTTAACTCTTTATATTCATAAAATCAATTATAAACTTAATTTCTACATCATGATGTACATAATTATGTACTTGATGTTTGAATTTCAACTTCATATCACTTCAATAACTCATCTCATGAATTTAATTTAATATTAAATCAAAGATCCTTATACACAGTTAAATCCTCCAACTAAAATCTAACTAATTAAAAGAGTATAGAATTATTACCTTTTTCGAAAATTCTACTAAAAGACTAAAAATTTGGTTGATGCCAATTTACTCTCGCAATCACCTCTCGTCACGTATATCTCTTTCTCATGCAAGCACACTATTTCTCACAAAAATACTCGGTAGACTATTATTATTTTACCGAATTAAACTAATATTTGGCTGTATGCTTTATGAAGAAATCTTTTATCACTTTTGAGGTGTATATAAGCACTCTCCATCCGACATAATTGTCACCCACTTGAATATAAAATTTATATAAAAACTAACTTGAATGAGAAGAGAAATATAATCATCTTTTGTCAACTTCCGAGACATATATAAGCTCTCACAATCTGACCTCAACAACCATGAAATAAAACTTGTTTAAAAATCATAACTTTTGTGGGAGGAGAAAAATAATGGGATAGGATCATTAAATCTCCTACACATATGGGACAAAACGTTAATAATTCTTAAGAAAAAGAACTCACTTGCTAATTGATAATGACCCCCTCAACATTTAAAATACTTAATAAAACTTAATCATGTTAAATGTTTGACCCACAAAAATAGTTTTAAACCACAATTGACCGAAAATAGTTCATATGAACTATATAAATGGAAATTAATCTCTATAAGTAATGACTAGCTCAAGAAAAATTTGTACACGACACTTAAAATTGCTTAATCATCGCAATAGGTGACATAATGATAATAACTTAATAATAGCAGAAGTTTGACCCATCAATAATCATTTGAGCCTTAATCTTTCATCACTTAGGCACGTAACTAATAGCTGATGCGAGCAAAATGAATGCGGAAATAAGAAAATTCGAGAATTCTTGGACTGAGCTATTACTTGAAAAATATTCTATTATCTTTGTTAAACTCTAAATTTAATTTAAATAGACATAATGTATAAATAAATTAATTATCTCAAAATATTCTTTATTTCAATTAATTTGACAACTTGGAATAATTAATTCCTAACTTATAAAGTCCATTTCTAAAAATAAATGGACCGGAATTATTAAATAAATTGGTTCGATTACAGAATAAAATTTTTCCGAGAATACTTTCGACTTAAAGTCGAACTTATACCTGAATAACATAATAACTGAGCTCGGAACTAAGAACGAGCATTATTAATAAAACTAGATTAGTTCAAACTCAGAAATAATTACTTTTATTAATTATTGAATGGGATATTACACAAGGCGTGCGCGAGGTAGCGTCGGGCACGGCATATGCGGGCTAAGGCAAATGGTGCACGAGGGGAGGATGTAGGGTGGACAGCGTGCACTTGGAACGACTTCGATGGAACATATGCGCGAGTGGAGTGGGGTGTGGCGATGGGCCCGATGAGCGGGTGCGAGCGGGGAACGGAGATGGGAGTCGGGCACGAGGCGCTGGTCGAGTGGGATGTGCGCGACAATCGCGCAGGTGGCAAGAACGCGCGGGGAGTGATGGGCGAGCGAGAGTGGGACGCCGAGCGAGCAGGCGTGCGCGACACTCGCGCGAGGGACGAACACGCACAGACGCTGGGGCGCGAAGACGCGACGCAGGAAGGGCGCGCGCGTGCGGCTGGGACGCGGGCGATGCCTAGCGCGACCAAGACTAGCGGGAGGTGCGAATGCACGGGCGGCTAGGGTTTTGGCACGCGACGACTTGGCGGGCAAGCAAAGGATTTGGGCGTGATCTACTTAGCATAGTTAGGAGTATTAGTTTGGTTAGAAGTCCAAATAAAAGGCATGTGCCTATTAGTCTTTTAATTGTTAGGAAAGTCTTTATTCCCAAGATGTTTAGTTGCATTAGGATTTATTTACTTGCATGATTTAGGAGTTCTATTTAGACTAGGATTAGATCTATTTGATATCTATAAATACCCACCTATGTACCCTTCAAAATAATGATTGATGAGTGAATAGAAAAGTCGAACATTGTGTTCAAAGTTCTCGTGTGTTTTCTCTTGTGAGTTTACATAGAGTTCGTGATAGAAATAGGACCAACATCCACATTTCGTCACAGTGATTGGAATAGGACCAACATCCGAGTTTCGTCATATTTATCGCGAAGTACGAAGACGTCGGCGCGCGTATTAGCAACCTAACACAAATGGACCAAGGCGTCGGTGCGGGTTTCGAGCGAATCGAGCTAGACGTAACACACGATCCTTCATCATTGGTGCTTTCATTGAGAGTGATTGATCGTGTGTTGGGTTGAACTTTTTCTTCCCCATTCTATTTTCTTTCTTTCGAATTTTTCTTTTGAGAGTATAGTATTAAAAAAAAAAAAAAGAGTCAAGAATGATGACACATAAAGAGAGGATCGAAGCCTTGGAGGAGAGTTTGAAATCCATCGGCAATGGCCAACACCTTGTCAATGAGAATTTCGCTAAACTCGAGCTCATGGTGCATGATCTTGTCGGACAACTCACACGCATGACACGCCGACCGCGAAGGAGCCACACCTCGCGATCGACCGCAACATCGAGCATCCCCGGGACCGACCACGACGACGATGACAAACGATCACGGAGGACCCGCGCATCACGCGCAACGCACCACCATGACGACCGAGGCTATGCGCGACCAAAGCTCACGATGCCTACGTTCACGGGGACCGACCCGGACGCGTGGTTAAATCGAGCCATGAAATTTTTTCGAGATCAATGACGTGCACAAGTCCGAGAGAGTCAAGATCGCCGCTTATTATCTCGATGGTGAAGCAAACACTTGGTGCCAATGGGTGTCACATGTGTACAAGACCAAAGGCGAGCACATTCGATGGAGAGATTTGGAGAAGGAGTTGGTCACACGATTTGGCACGAGTGACTACTATGACTATGACGAGGCGCTCTCCCGAATTCGTCAAAACGGTAGCCTCCGAGACTACCAAAAGGAGTTCGAACGCATTGCAAGTCGGGTACGAAACTGGCCCGAGAGCGCATTAGTAGACGCATTCACTAGAGGACTGAAAGCCGAGTTGGCGGCTGAAGTGAGGTTGGATAGACCAAGGTCCACACGAGCGACCATGGAGTCCGCGCGACTGCACGAGGACCACATTTCCGTGGTCCGCAAGGCCAACAAAGGCGAAGCACGTACGGACGCACGGCGCACGGGCGCTGCGGCCGACGAGACGCCCCCACGGGCCGAGACCAAGCCGACCGACGATGGCACGCGAACCACGAGCCACATGCGACAGCTTACGACTGAGGAGATCCAACGAAGGCGCGAGAAAGGCTTATGCTTTACTTGCAACGAGAAGTTCACACCAGGCCATAAGTGTGCGGGTAAGCAAGTGTTCTTGCTTGAGTTTGATGAGGATGAGCCGGAACGTGAAGAATACGAACATATGGAGCGAAAGGAGACCTTGCTACATGTGATTAAGAGTAAGAAGAGAGATGTAGAGAGAGGTCCGAAGATTATACGGTTCACAGCCATCGTACAAGGTGAAGAGCTTGAAGTGCTAGTGGACAGCGGTTCAACACTAAATTTCATAGACAAGGAACTCTCCAAAGGGTTGAAGACGCCAGTGACGGACATAAAGCAGTTCGGGGTGAAGGTTGCAAACGGAGAAGAACTCAGAAGTTTCGAGCTGTACAAAGGAGTTCCCATATTTGCACAAGGCTATGACTTAAAGGTTGATCTTTATGCCTTGCCTTTGACGGGACCAGACATAGTACTTGGAGTTCAATGGCTCGAGACATTGGGATCTGTCACGACCATCTACAAGAAGGGCAATATGGCGTTTGGACGAGCCCACAAGCGAGTCAAGCTGCAAACTGAGGATCCAGGAGAAGAGCCCGAAGAAGTTGACAAGATCAATTTCATTATCCTTGAGGACAAGGAAATTCTCGAAGAGGGGGGGAATGACGAAGATGTGGTCATTGACCCTGGCAAGCCCGAGGACGATGTCCATGATGGCCTCGAGAGATGGCGAGAGGTTAGGCGAGAAAGGGCTCGTGGACGTGCTAGAAGGGTGTGCGCACGCACTAAGGCGCGCGTACCAACGGGACGCGGCAACCGAGCCGCGAGGCGTGCCAGTCTAGGCCAAATGAAGAAGAGGTGCGAGCGGGGCACGGAGATGGGAGCGGGGCCCGATGAGCGGGTGCGAGCGGGGCACGGAGATGGGAGTCACGCGAGAGGTGCTGGTCGAGTGGGACGTGCGCGACAACCGCGCAGGTGGCAAGAACGTATGGGGAGCGATGGACGAGCGAGAGAGGGACGCCGGGCGAGCAGGCGTGCGCGACACTCGCGCGAGGGACGAACACGCACAGACGCAGGGGCGCGAAGACGCGGTGCGGGAAGGGCGTGCGCGTGCGGCTGGGACGCAGGCGATGCCTAGCGCGACCTAGACTAGCGGGAGGTGCGAATGCACGGGCGGCTAGGGTTTTGGCGCGCGACGACTTGGCGGGCAAGCAAAGGATTTGGGCGTGATCTACTTAGCATAGTTAGAAGTATTAGTTTGGTTAGGAGTCCAAATAAAAGGCATGTGCCTATTAGTCTTTTAATTGTTAGGAAAGTCTTTATTCCCAAGATGTTTAGTTGCATTAGGATTTATTTACTTGCATGATTTAGGAGTTCTATTTAGACTAGGATTAGATCTATTTGGTATCTATAAATAACCACCTATGTACCATTCGAAATAATGATTGATGAGTGAGTAGAAAAGTCGAACATTGTGTTCAAAGTTCTCGTGTGTTTTCTCTTGTGAGTTTACATAGAGTTCGTGATAGAATTAGGACCAACATCCACATTTCGTCACAGTGATTGGAATAGGATCAACATCCGAGTTTCGTCACATTTATCGTGAAGTACGAAGGCGTCGGCACGCGTATTAGCAACCTAACGCAAAGGGACCAAGGCGTCGGCGCGGGTTTCGAGTGAATCGAGCAAGACGTAACACACGATGCTTCATCACGCGGCCAGACACTACTCGCGCGGCTCAGGCGCGGCTAAGGCTGTCAGGGTGCTGCCAGGAGACCCTGGGCACGCGGGCGTGCTGCTGGGCACATAGCGGGCCAACTGACTGCTCGGGCGTGCTACTGGACACATCCCGAGGCCTCAGAACACAGCTCGGGTTCACTAAGGCGCGACACTGAACACTAGAGGTCGACTCCGCGTGGCACGAGCGTCTGGCTCGAGGTCACGCGTGCCGGGCGCTGTCGGAGGTGCTCGGGCGCAACTGGCGCCGAGACCTCGCTCGTTGGCACGGACAGGCGCTGCTGGGCACTGTCGCGTGCACTAAGGGCTGCGGTGCCTTGCGAGCGCTAGGCGCGGGCACGGACAGAGGCACTGCCTGGCCTCTGCGACGCGGCACGGGCACGGCACGCGCGGCTGGCGCGGCTGGTGACCCTAGCCGATCCTTGCCTGACTTTCGGCCACTTTTTTCGGTGACTACCAACCCAAAACAACTCAACATGATATATAACATGTAAAAAATCCAAGAAATGCTAGGGCAACTCGGGTGGATGAGGGCTCGGTCCGGTAGGGCCTATATGGCACCTTTGGACCTTAGGTCACCAAACTAACATGCTCAACTTATAAAAACACTTAGGGCCGAATACTAAGTATCAGAAACCATGGCTAATGAGGCTAGAACATTGGTTAATACATGCATGCACATATACTTGGGTTCGGAGGTGAAAATGGCTCAATTTCACTTAACAAAATGACCGAACATATGAACTCAAAGCATGCTAGTATTTTAACCATGTCATACTCATGATTTTTGAGGATTTTTAAGCTATGAAACTCGGCCATATCATGCATGTACATAAATATTCGAAATTAGGGTTTCAACTTTCGAAAAATCATAACTCCTTATATCTCACATGCATGGCATCATTTTTCAACATGATAATTCTTATTTTATCATGAATAAGCTGGGAAAAAATGATAGGTTGGTGTTTACCTTGCTCAAGGTTCGAAATGGTGCCAATGGCCTCAACTAGGGCTCACTCGCGGCTTGTGATTGCTAGGCCCGACTTGGTGGCTTAAGGCTGCGATTGAGGGCTTCCAAGGGCTTACAAAAATCCACAAACGCTCAGGTAAGGATAGACCACGAGTGTGTAAGGCTGGAGTGGTGTAAGGCTCGGTGAACCTCTCCCTTTCCCTCTCGCGCGTGTGTGTGTTGGCTAGCAAAAATGCCCTCGGTTTTGCTAAGCTTCTCCCAATATTTCTCAAGTTTTTAGCTCACTAATATAAGTGTCCAAGAGCCTAAACAATGCTGGAGAATGTGGCTTAAATGGAGCATAAGGGCGGATGTTACAAGGCTCTCAAGTGGAGACATGAGTGCGCACTCCCTTTCCCCATGCGCATGGATGTTTGGAGCTGGTCTCGCACAGATTTTTTGGTCATTTTGGACTGACCAAGATAGCCAAACGGTGGAGCATCTGATTCTGGTCGAGCCTTGAGGTAAGTGGGGGACAATTCCAAACCCACATACAATATAAAAATGCCCCACTCACATTAAATTAATGCTACTGCACTTTGACCATGCTAATCCACTCTTGACCAAGGCTTACCCTTAATTAACTCCCATTTACCTCTTAATCAAACGCATCATCTTGGGCATGAAGGAAATTGGGCCGAACTTATGCATATTGGGCTTGGAAGTGTGCTAGAGCGCTGCCAGTGCTGGGCCTGGGCGCTGCTGGGCCCTGGGCGCTGCCTGGGCTGCACGCGGCACTGGGCCTGGGCGCAAGCTGGGTGCGAGGTCTGCTGGTCTGGGCTGTGCGCGAGAAATACTTGGGCCGAGAGATATTATCTTCTATGGCTGATCAATGGCTGAATTTATTAGCCCAAAATACTTAGAAAAATTCCCATATGAGCTCAGCCATGACTTGGGCCTTCGTGCACGGCATTGGACCTCCGCTGCGCATGGCTTGGGGCTCGGCATCACGTGGACCGAGGACTTAGGCTTGACCAAGGCTGAATAATGGCCTCACTTAGGTACCACAAGACTTAGGAAAATTCCCCCTTAACACTCGGTAATGACTTGGTGTGAACTTGGCACCGCTTTGGCCCTAACTCGCGAACCCTAGGCGCGAGTGATCTCGGGGCCACGCACGAACTAGGTGCGGCATACTTGACCGAGGGAATAACATCCAAGGCTCGATAAAAAGATCTCATACTTAGAAAATATTCTAAGTAAGGCTATGAGCATGGCTAGGGCTCGAACAAGGCTCGAGACTACTAGGGCTCGAGAATTGGCTAGGCGCAAACTAGGCACGATACTCGTGACCGAACAATTTGGTTCCGGACACGGCTAGACTTAGACGATTTATCGAAACATACTCGGTTTCGATTATTCGTCAACTGAAATAATTAATTCCGACTGAATAAAATCCATTGCTAAAATAAATGGACCGGAATTAATAACTGAGATTGAATAGCTGATAACTGGGCTCGGAACTCAAGACGAGCAGTATTAATAAAAAGAAATAGTTCAACTTGAAACTAAAAACTGTCATTTTTATTAATACAGAACTGGGCTATTACAATCTATCCCCCTTAAAATATTTCCGCCCTTGGAAATGCTAAAACTTGGGAAAATACATAAAATTAGATACAATCAGAACTGAAAATCTGGGAAACGAGCTCTGATGTCTGCCTCGCGCTCCCAAGTGGCATCTGAATCTCCGTGGCGATTCCAGCTGATACGAACGAGGGGAACATCTCGGTTCCTGAGCCGAAGGACCTTTCGATCCAATACTGCTACCGGCTGCTCCTCGTAAGTCAAATCTGGCTGAAGCTGAATCTCGCTGTGCTGAAGCACATGCTCGGGATCGCACACGTATGGGCGTAACATCGAAACGTGGAACACGTTATGTACGCTAGCCAACTCAGGAGGCAGAGCTACTCGATAGGCGACTTCGCCCACTCGCTCGAGAATCTCGAACGGGACTATATAGCAAAGATGCAACTTCCCTCTCTTCCCGAAGCGAACGACACCTCTCATCGGTCGAACCTTCCAGAAGACATGATCTCCGGGCTCAAAGTGCATCTCTCGTTTGTGCTTGTCGGCTGAGGACTTTTGCCGACTCTGGGCTGTCTTGAGCCTCTCTCTTATCCAGGCTACCTGCTCAACTGTTTCCTCGATCAACTTCGGACCGAGTACTCATCGCTCTCCAACGTCATCCCAATAAAAGGGCGACCGACACTTGCGGCTATAAGGTGCTTTGTAGGGATAATTGTTGTTATAGGCGAACTCAACTAGTGGCAGCCACTTCTTCCACTTAGCACCTCTATCCAGAATCAAGGCTCGGAGCATATCCTCGAGCGTCTGAATCGTCTTCTCGGACTGGCTGTCCGTCTCTGGATGGTAAGCCAAACTGAACTTTAACTGGGTGCCCATTGCCTCGTGCAAACTCTCCCAGAATCTGCTGGTGAATCTGGGATCTCGATCTGATATGATCGTAACGGACACTCCGTGGATTCGAATAACACCACGGGTATATATCTCGGCTAACTGATCCATTGACATTGTCATCGTCATAGGCATGAAATGTGTGACTTTCGTCAGCCTGTCTACCACTACCCAAATCGCGTCGTGATGCTCGAACGACTTAGGTAGTCCCGTGACGAAGTCCATGGTAACCTCTTCCCACTTACAGCTGGGAATCTCAAGTGGCTGTAGCAGACCTATGGGTCTCTTGTGTTCGGCCTTAACTTGCTTACAGACCAAACACTTCCTCGCGAAGTCTACTACATCTCTCTTCATTCCTCGCCACCAGAACGACCTTCTCAGGTCGTGGTACATCTTGGTACTCCCAGGGTGGGCTAAATATGGCGCACTGTGGGCCTTAGTCAGGTTTTCCTTGCGTAAAGTCCCGACTTTTGGCACGACAATGCGGCCTCTTAACTCCAAGGCTCTATCTGTGCCTCGGTAAAAGCCCTCTATGCCTCCGGCGTGAACCTTTGCCTCTAAAGTGTGAATGAACTGATCGCAGGATGGTTCCTGCCGGATTCTATCCCTCAGCATGGGCTGAACTCGCATCGAGCTAACACTCCCCGAAATCTCTTAGGAAGTGAGTCGACGACCTCAATCTGCATCCGGGCAAACTCTCTGATAAGCTGGCGCTGGTCGGTGATAGAACAAACTGACTCACCCCACACTTTTCGGCTTAGGGCGTCTGCTACCACGTTTGCCTTCCCCGGATGGTACTGTATGGTGCAGTCATAATCCTTCAAAAGCTCCAACCATCGCCTCTGGCGCATGTTGAGCTCCTTCTGTGTGAAGATATACTGCAAACTCTTGTGATCGGTAAATATCTCACACCGACCAACATACAAATAATGGCGCCAAATCTAGAGTGCATGCACAATCGCTGCCAACTCTAGGTCGTGCGTAGGGTAATTCTGCTCATGTGGCTTCAACTGACGTGAAGCGTACGCGATAACTTGGCCATCTTGCATCAGCACGCACCCAAGACCCTGCTTCGAGGCATCACTATAGATGGTGAAACCTCGAGTAGGATCCAGAATAGTCAGCACTGGAGCCGTCGTAAGCCTCTTCTTGAGCTCTTGAAAGCTCTCCTCACAACGACTCGTCCACTCAAACTTCACAGATTTCCTCGTCAACTTGGACAAGGGGAGAGCAATCTTCGAAAATCCCTCGATAAATCTGCGATAGTACCCTGCTAGACTGAGAAAACTGCAGACCTCAGTGGGACTTCTGGGCGCTGACCAGTTCCGAACGGTGGCAATCTTCGCTGGATCAACCTCTATGCCTCCCTCGGTGATAATGTGGCCTAAGAATGCCACTCTCTTCAGCCAAAATTCACATTTGGAGAACTTGGCATACAACTTTACTCGCCTAAGGGTCCCGAGAACAACCCTCAGATGCTGCTCATGATCCTCCAAACTCTTGGAGTAGACCAAAATGTCATCAATGAAGACGATAACAAATTGGTCTAAGTACTGATGGAACACCCGATTCATCAAGTCCATGAACACCGCTGGCGCATTGCTCAGACCAAACGGCATAACCACGAACTAGTAGTGTCCATATCTCGTCCGGAAAGCAGTCTTGGGTACATCGGACTCCTTAATCTTCAGCTTATGAGAGCCTGAGCGTAAATCGATCTTGGAAAATACGCAAGCTCCTCTCAGCTGGTCAAACAAGTCGTCTATCCTGGGGAGCGGATACTTATTCTTCACCATTAACCGGTTGAGATCCGGTAATCAATGCACATTCTCATGGATCCGTCTTTCTTCTTGACGAATAGGACGGGTGCTCCCCAAGGTGAGACGCTTGGTCGGATAAAACCGAGTTTCAACAACTATTCGATCTGCGTCTTCAGCTCCTGTAACTCCTTCGGAGCCATATAGTATGGTGCCTTAGACACCGGTCCTGCTCCTGGAACAAGATCGATGGTGAACTCCACCTGCCTGCTGGGTGGTCCTCCTGGTAGCTGATCCGGGAACACGTCCACAAACTCACGAACAACTGGAACATCGTGAGGTGTCTGTGCTCTCGATCCTTCATCAACAAGGCTTACCAGGTAACCCTGACAGTCTCCTCTGCGCAGAATCTTGCTCGCCTTTGCCATCGAAACAACACGAGGTAGGGTTCGCATCTTTGAGCCGAAAAACGTGATTTGACTGTCCTTCGGAAGATGAAGAATAACCTCCCGATCGTGGCAACGAATGTCCGCTCAATAACGCGTCAACCAATCCATACCGAGAATACCCTCATCTCGATAACATAAGCTTCGGCCTTAAGGATTCGGCCGCCAATACTAAGGTTAAGGTCCTCTGCCTTGGAGCTCGTCACTATCTTCCTTCCCGAGACTAGACTCACCTCGAGTGGGTCAACAGTGTTGATGGGTTGAACTCAAATGGCCTCTACACATCGAGTCGACACGAAAGAGTGTGTCGCACCAGTGTCGAACAGAGCAAATATAGGTACATCATTCAAAACAATCATCCCAGACATAGTACCTAGGTTCTGCTCTGCCTCAGCCTGCTCGACTGCATAGACCTGGGCCTGTTGTCCTCGCCTCTGCTGCTGAGGCGGCCTCTGCTGCTGCTGCTGTCAGGGCTGCTGCTGCTGCGGCCTATCCGGACAGTTCCGGACGGTATGTCCGGGCCTCCGACAGTTAAAGCAAACGTTCTGTCCAGCAAGACACTCTCCGCGGTGTGGACGTTCACAGGTGCCACATGGGGGGATCTGTGGCTGTGTCTGCCTATTCCTCCGGTCATTCTGCTGACCCTTCCACTTCCTCTTGTTCTTAGGCTTCGCCTGCTGGACAGGCGCTGGCTGAGCTGGGGGCAACACTGGGGGCTGAACTGATGGCTGCACTAGGTCCATCCTGAGAGTGGCATCTGTCTCCTGGGCCTTAGCAACGACATCGGCGTAAGACTGGACGCCGTGTCCCGCTACGTGGTGACGGATAGCTGACAGTAATCCATCACGGAAGCGTCTCGCCTTCTTCGTCTCGGTGTCCACCAGATAAGGGACAAAGGACCCGAGATGAATAAACTCCCGCTCGTACTCATCTACGGAGCGGTGGCTTTGCTTAAGCGCCAAGAACTGGCGCTCCATCTCAGCCTTGTAGGTATCCGGGTAGTACTTCTCCCGAAGCATCTCCTTGAACTGTGGCCATGTGAGGTTCTCCTTCTCACCAGGGCGCAAGCTCCAGTAGGAGTTCCACCACAGCCTGGCGTCTCCTGTCATCTGGACTTGGGCACACAAAATGTTGTGCCTCTCGGAGCACTCGATGATCTCGAAAATGGCCTCGAGACCCTGGATCCACTCATCAACTAGGCGAGGATCTGCGTGCCGCAAAAACTTATCTGGGTTGTAGCGGCGAAACTGCGCGACTACCTCAGCCTGAATCATCTCTCTCTGAGCTTGGTTCTGACGACGGGCCATCCGAGAATAAGCTGCGTAACAGGTCAGAACAGGAGGTGAAATTGAATAAGGCTGAAAGGAAACGCTGAATACTGAAATACGCATAAATTTCTTGACGAGTTGCTGAAAATAACTCGATAATCTAGAGTTCGACTAGAGTTCGAATCTAGAGTTTTGAATTCTGATAGAGGACATATCTGATACTACTAGGAGTCTTATACTGGTTTGAGCATCTAAAGTTCGGATTATCTGAATCCTATTGAGCATAGACATAGTACAGTTTCGTTATATAAACTTTGAAAAACTTTTACAGCATGCACTTACCTGGTAGTCGGCGCGGCGTGAGTGTGGTGTGGTCGGGTTTTGCAAAACTTCCCCGTCTTTTAAAACATTCAGAAGCACAAAAGTGCTCTGATACCAGCTGCAACACCCCGCTACTTAGGGCCAATTTTTCGCAAATTCTACCGTCGAAGACGCTTATAAATTTTTCGCAATCCTTTGCAAAAACTTATCTCGGGATGCTGCTAAAAACTTATTTGCTTTGGAAATCCGTTTTCCTTAACTGGGTCTATCAACTGGTTTAGACTTTAAGAAAATCAGATTTAAATCTTTTATCGAATCTTGCATTTTAACTGGTCCCGGTCGTACTGGCGAACTGGATAAATTATTTAAGTCTAAAGGTACTGTCATGCAAGTTCGAAATAAAAGCAAGCATAGCGGAAGTCTGAAAAATGCGTGGTAATATTAGTTATACAAAACATGATAACAAATGTCCCTGGAACGGCTCGTTGTGCCATCTCCCCGACCACAACCACCACAGCTGGACTCACGCCTGCCCACCGACCCTGCCATCTGAAAATATAAAGTGGGGGTGAGTACGGTCCACTTGTACTCCATAAAAACCTGTTGATATCAAGATAGAATATCTTGAGATTATGGTTAGATTAAAGAAATCGTGAAGACTAAATCGCGGATTGAATCTTGGACGGTGTAAGACAGAATATATGACACCTCGGTAATCTCATCTCGGTACTTACACGACGCTTTCACATGATGTTGTGAATAATACAACATATTTTGAAGGTCGTCAGGACATATCGGTTAAACCTCGAAAAGACCACCTCGGTTGAAGAATATTTTATCGAGAAGTCGTAGAAGTCTGAAGTTTTATCAGAATACCGACTTCACAAAACAAACCGACTTCAATCCCACAGATGTGACGCTTGTCACACATATAGAGGCGCGTCCATGCTCATCATTGCCTAAAAAGCTTGTCTACGTCATCGCCGCCCCTAAACTGTCAAATCTCCATTAAAACGAAGCTGATTTGCCTTGGGATGTGTGCCAAACATAACTATAAATAGCAACTTCGAAAACAATACGAGGATTCGGCAAAAGTGATAAAAGCACATATATTTAACTCGGTTTCTTCTTTGTTTACCGACTTAGTGAACATCGAAAAACCGACTTCCCAGTTCTGTAACCGACTTCAAGAATTTCAATCGAAATCTCATTTTTTGCAATCTTTGTTGTGATTTTTACTTTAATTACGTTGATTAAATCCGTTTATCAACATTTTGGCGCTAGAAGGAGGGCTCCATAAGATATTTGGAGTTAATTTTCGAAATATACACACCACATTGCAAAAATCAAGAATGTCGCAGTCCGGACAGGATAATCCAACAACTATGGAAAGCGCCATTCGTGTTGTCGAACCGCCAACCGGTCAACATAATCCAGTGCCGGTGATGCCGGACATTGCCATGCTCATGCAGAACCCTGAATTTGCTCGAGGACTCACTGCTTTGTTGGCTCAAACCATGCCAGGGCCATCACAAAGGATAATGGGACAACCTTATGCTCCTATAACTCCGGCGAGATAGCAAGGTCCTCCCATACAAAGAGACAACAACAATCAAGCGGCATCACACGCTACTTCACAACCACGCGACAACAATCCACCCCCTCCACTGGCGAACAACGTACCGCCGGTGAACAACGTACCACCGGCGAACAACGTACTGCCGGCGGAAATGAGCCAGCCAGAAATGAATCAACCGGAGATGGTTGCTGAAAGTCATCCCCGACATGTCCCCAGAGTTCCCCATGCAGTTCGTTCATTGTTTCAACAAACTGAAAATCCGGTTTACCTAAGAACGCAAATTGAACGTAATCGTTGCGCTCGACGTAATGTTTCCGAGGTCGAGGCGTTAAGAAGGAAGGTGGCAGAGTTGGAAGCCCGACAAACCACTCAAATCAGGCCTTATCAGCATCCTCACGTGTTAGAACCGGGTCATGTCTATATGGAAGTCGATTCTCCTCTGGCACCCGAGTTGACCAGGGGTCCGTTGCCGGGAAAAGTCAAAGTCCCCCAAATTGGCCTCTATGACGGAAACGCTGATCCTGACGCTCACCTCGGACATTATACGTCATGGATGGACTTGCATGGTGCTGATGACGCTCTACGATGTCGTATGTTTTCCTTGACCTTAGGTCCTAATGCTCAGAAGTGGTACTATTCATTACCGGCCGAATCGATCCGATACTGGGGCCAACTCAGATCGGCTTTCAGGTCCCATTTCATTGGGGCCCAAATTAGCTTAATTCCTAAGGAGTCAATTACAAACATAGTCTAGAAAGAGGATGAAAGTTTGAAAGATTATATTGCGCGTTTTAATGATCGCGTGCAAAACATGGAACCTTGTCATCCTGAGACTCTCATTGTCTCAGCGATATCTGGATTAAGGCCAAGATCCATGTTTCGTTGGGCGTTATGTCAAAACAAACCAAGTACTTTTCAAGAATTCCTCGTTCGCGCTCAACAACATGTTATTGCCGAGGAGTCCATGTCGGTTCCTAACTTTGAATTCTCTTCGTCAAAAGGACAGAAACCGAACTTCGAAAATAAGAAAAAGAAGCATCTTGGTAACATGTCCAAGAACCTGTCCTTTAGGGAGCCATACAAAAACGAATCCAACGATACCGACGTGAAGGCCGCCAGGAAACAATACAAGGAAGATTTAACTAATGGATACCGATCAATTTATTCGGTTGGCGCCGCAACGGTTAATCAAGAAATTAAAGGAAAAGGAATTATTCCTGAAGCCCGACCAGTGAAGACTCCCGAAAGTCAGTTGGACAAATCGCGGTATTGTGATTATCATCGATCCCCAGGTCGCAACACTGACGAATGTCTAAGTCTGTTGTCGGCTCTCCTGAAGTTGATTGGAAATCCACAAGTAAGAAAATTTACCAAACATGAAGGAAAAGAAAGGCGGCAAATAGCTCATATTCCTGACCGAGATGGAGAAGACGAAGAAGCAATGAACTCAAAAAGAATTCGTCTACAACAAGGGAAAAAGGAGATATTCATGTTCGGGTCAGAAGAATCCAAGTCAGCCATCGACCGACTTGGAAAGAGAAATAGGGAATTCGAGAATCTCAATGCCGACCATACTCCTCAAATCCCAATTCGGTTAGGTTCCGTTCCCCGAATTAACACTAACCGAGAAGAATTGACGTCCTCACGTCGGCAGGCCAAAGCATATGCTAGAAGGTCATATAACTCGGGGAAACAAGTGATGACTACCGACCTGAGGGAAACAATTAACTCGCGCACGTGCCCAATCACTTTCACATTAGAAGATGCAAGCTTGTTTGATCACCCTCATTCCGATGCGTTAATCGTAACCGCCCCAATTTGCGGAATTCCAGTTCATCGTATAATGGTGGATACCGGCGCATATTCTAGTATCCTTATGCTTCAAGCCTTTAGGAAGCTTGGACTTGACTCAGCCGACGTCCGTCCATGCAACGATAAGATACACGGATTTAACGGGAGCGTATCTCTCCCGTTGGGAGAAATCACTCTCCCCATCAGGTTTGGACATGGGCAAACTTCCAAAGTTATCATGGAAAACTTTAAAATCATGGACATCAACAACGAATATAATGCCATCATTGGAAGGACAGCCCTATATAAATTGCGAGCAGCAGTGTCCATTTTCCATTATGCAATCAAGTTTCCAACCGCTGATGGTGAGGGGACTCATTATGGCGACCAATTAGGAGCTCGTGAGTTGATCTTAGCAATCCCTTCTCGAGAAATCCATAACATGGAAATGCACGTCGAGGAAAAAGAAGAGATGATAGACTGTGCCCGAGTTCCACGAAGTTTGGTTCCTGAAGACGTTCAAAATACCGATCTCAGGATTGTCACAACTCTATTGGATGTTCAACCGACATCGGCAGTTCCGACTTCAAACCCTTCTGGAATTATCACAACTTTGTCAGAAGTTCAGCCGACGTCAACGATTCCGACTTCGATCTTTCCAATTTAGACGAGTTTGTTGGAGAAGATCTTACCCGAGATAGAGGGAGGAGACCCGGAAAAGAACCAGTTGTGGAAGAAGACGAACTAGACCCATGAAGTCAATTTAAAGAGAAGAAGCCAGAAAAAAGAGCCGAACCGTCCGAAGAAATAGAAGTCATTTATGTTGATGAACCCATCTGTGACAAGCAACTTCGTATTGGGGCCAACCTCCAAGAACCTATTCGAACCGAACTCATCTCGTTTCTAAAATCCAATGCCGACGTCTTTGCCTGGAGGCACGAAGATATGAAAGGAATAGACCCGAAGGTAGCCTGTCATCGACTCAACATCGATCACACTATCAAACCCGTCATCCAGAAAAGAAGGAAACTCGGTCCAGACCGACAACAGGCCTTAGAGGAAGAAGTCAACAAGCTCATTGATAACAAATTCATCAAAGAAGCCAAATACCCGACTTGGGTATCCAATACCGTCCTGGTGAAGAAAAGCAATAGGACATGGCGTCTTTGCATCGACTTCTCCGATCTCAACACAGCCTGCCCAAAAGACAGTTATCCATTACCTCATATCGACTATATGGTGGATGCTACTTCAGGTCATGAGTTGATGAGCTTCATGGATGCCTATTCAGGATACAATCAAATTTCAATGGATCCTGAGGAAGCTGAACATACTTCTTTCTATTCAGCAAGGGGCTTATACTGCTACACCATGATGCCCTTTGGATTGAAGAATGCCGGGGCCACTTATCAAAGGTTGGTTAATAAGATGTTTTCTAGATTAATAGGACGAACCATGGAAGTTTATGTAGACGATATGCTTGTGAAGTCGGTAAATGCCGACGATCATGTAACTCATTTGAATGAAATGTTTGGGATTTTACGTGATTACTCCATGGTGTTAAATCCTAAAAAATGTACGTTTGGGGTGAAGTCGGGAAAATTCTTGGGTTATGTAGTTAGTCAAAGAGGAATAGATGCAAATCCTCAAAAGATCAAGGCTATTCTGGACTTGAAGCCACCGACTTCAGTCAAAGGAGTGCAAGGGCTCACAGGTCGGCTCGCTGCTCTGAATCGTTTCATATCCAAGTCTACAGATCGATGCAAACCTTTTTTTGACGCAATAAAGAAAGGGAAACAATTCGAATGGACTGATGATTGTCAAAAAGCTTTGGATAGCATCAAAACTGTCTTGTCCGAACCTCCTACCTTGCAAAAACCAAAGTTTGATGAGATGCTGTATTTGTACCTCGGGGTTAGTAGCTCGGCGATAAGCGCGGTACTTATTCGTGAAGAAGGTTCTCAGCAACACCCGGTTTATTATGTCAGTAAAGCTCTTCATGATGCCGAGTTGAGATACCCGCCAATGGAGAAACTAGCTTTCGCACTTATCACAGCAGCTCGGAAATTGCGACCATATTTCCAAGAGCATTCGATTACTGTGTTAACTGCGTTTCCGTTAAGACAAATCCTCCACCGACCTGACACGTCGGGCCGAATGGTTAAATGGGCCGTGGAATTAGGTCAGTTTGATATTCATTACAAGCCAAGAACTGCTGTTAAAGGACAAGTTCTGTCCGACTTCATTGCCGAGTTCACGCCAGGAATCCAGGAAGTCATTAACGGTAATCCTTTGAGGATGTATGTCGATGGATCATCTAATGCGAACCGAGCAGGAGGAGGAATCGTCCTAGTTGACCCCAATCAACGAGTTTTTTGTCATTCAATTCAATTCCTTTTTCCCGCTACCAACAATGAAGCTGAATACGAAGCATTGTTGTCAGGGTTAAACTTGGCAGAGGCTATGAACATAACTCACGTCAACATCTTTTCAGACTCGCAACTGCTAGTCAATCAGATACTTGGAGTCTTTGAAGTCAAAGAACCACGCTTAATGCCATATCTAGCTGTAGCCATGAAGAAGTTATCCAAGTTTCAATTCAAGATTGAACACATTCCACGAACTTCTAACGTTCAAGCTGATGCCTTGTCACACCTTGCTTCAAGTGCACGAATTGAAGACGTAGAGTACGTTCAAGTCAGTACTCAAGAACTTCCTTCAACCTCGATAAAGCAAATTGCTAATACCGAGTCAGGTTCCGTAAACCGAATTATCACCTGGATGGATCCCATCATAGCATACCTTGAAACTGGAGCTCAACCACAGGATCCCAAAGAAGCACGAACTTTACGAATTCGGGCAGCTCGGTTCACCCTGGATAATGGGACACTTTATAAAAGAGGATACTCAGTCCCGTTGTTGAAGTGTATACCCGAACAAGAATCGCTCTTCGTGCTGCAAGAAATCCATGATGGAGTCTGTGGGAGTCATTCAGGATCTCAAGCACTAGCCTATAAAATCTTGAGACAAGGATATTATTGGCTAACTTTGAAAAGAGATGCTGCAGATTGGGTCAGAAGATGTATCAAATGTCAAATTTTCGCGCCCAACGTTAACCTGACTCCAGAACCACTCAGGTCGGTGTTCAGTCCGTGGCCTTTTGCAAAGTGGGAGATCGATCTAATTGGACCCTTACCAATTGGGAAGGGAGGAGTTAAATATGCGGTCGTCGCAGTTGACTATTTCACTAAATGGGCCGAAGCAGAGTCATTAGCCACAATCACCGAACAGAAAATGATTGATTTCATATGGAAAACATTAATATGTCGGTTCGGTGTTCCAAATTCTATCGTAACTGACAATGGCAGACAATTTGAAGGCAAAAGACTCGCAGAGTTTTGCGAAGAATACAAGATCAAACACCTCTTCTCATCTCCATATCACCCACAGGCGAACGGTCAAGTTGAAGCTGTGAACAAGATCATAAAGAATGTGTTAGAGTAGTATACCCAGCGTTCCAATTGGATTGGATGTATTCTACTTGTAAATACAATCTATTGGAATTATATTAATTAAAAGGCATTACTTTATCTTAAGAGTAAGCATTTATCCTATATTTTCACTTAAGATAAAATTCCTAGATCACATATAGTTATAAGGTATGGTTGCGCATAGAGATGGTGATCATGGAACATACCTTGAAAGCTGTGGTCTTAAATAAAGTTCCAAGTCGATGGATGTTTCGAAAAGGGATATCGAATAATCCATAAAAGACTTGTACATAGTATGTATGCTTGTTTGACAAGAATGTTGCATTCCATCAACATTAGCGTGGGACGCAAGTACATATATGTGGGTGCTTGTTAGAGAACAAGTTCACTGAACATGACCGTATGAAAATTCTTAATGAAGAATTATTTTAGTTAATTATTCTGTCGAATAAGAATTTTCATGTTACAATAGTACATGACTAATCCTTAGACTTGAGGCACAATGGTAACTTTGTGCATATTACGGTCTACTTTGATTTATCCTTTTGGTTGCTAGCACAATTGTATAAAGGGATATTTTGGGTATTATGTTAATATGTATGGAAGTTTGTTAGTGGCCAACAAAGGATTCGACACGTATGAAGATACGAGAATTTCCTATGTATTTCATAGTTAGTAATTCAAAGTCCTTGGCCAAGGCAGGATGAATAGAGATTCACACATGAATTACTAAACATGAAATAGAATCATAGTTATTAAATCAATTTGGGTTTCGACTAAAATCTTACCCAAGATTTAATCGGGAAATTAGATGTCGAAAGGATTTTACATGTATGGACTTGTAATTGAAATAGGTTTACTCGCTATTCACTTAATACTAGATTCATGCTACTTGCTAGATGTTCCCATGATATGTGGGTTCTTGAATTAAGGAGTTAATTCATGAATAAGAGTTAATAAGATTAACTCAAATTACAAAGAGTTGTAAACCCACTACTAGTATTAATTGTGAACCTAAAAGGTCACACCAATTTTTGAATGAAGGTGAAATTCAAATAGTAATTCTAAAGAGTTAGAATTAATTGACAAATCTAATTTGATTAGATGTCAATTAAAGGAATATATTAAATTAATCAATTGGATTGATTAATTGAATTTTGGATATTAATTTAGCAATTAATGGAATTACTAATTAATATTTGGAATTTAAAATTAGATTTTAAATTTCAAATCCAAAATAATAATATGATTATTAAATGAGGAAATGAAATAAAGGATTAAAATAATAAAGTCTTGAAAGATGCTTTCAAGAATTATTATTTTATTAAATATCTTTAATATGATTAAAGATTAAATATTAATAAGAATAAATTAATTATGGT
>BKCP01006295.1:149898-172595 GCA_008636005.1 Striga asiatica
GNGNGNNNNGAAGAAGTGTTCTTCATATTCAAAAATACAAGAAAGTGTTCTTGTATATTTCCTCAAATAAATATTCCATTCTATTGAATAAAACCGATACTTTTCTACTAGCGAAGAAAGAGGTTATCGGAACCGGATTTCAAAAGGTGGATACGTTTAGAGGGAAGACAATTGGATTCCTAAGCGAGTAACTACAACGTGTTACTGTTACAAACCGGGAATCGATTCCCTCATTCATCGACAAGTTTGAAGGAGTTCAAGACTAAGGTAAATTTAGAATTTACTTATAACAAATCAAAATATGTATTATTACATGTTATTAAAGATGAAGATCTGTTAATTCGCCATATGTATGTACGAGTAAAGTATTTAAGTGTTAAATACTTGTTTTAAAAATTTTAAATTCCGCTGCGTATAGCTCGTACGGTACAGGTGAACCCAACAGAATGGTCTCAAAGTCTGACTAGACAGTGCGAAAGGAGCTTGGCCTGAAGAACTCCCCAATGTTCTTTGGTCATACCGAACTACTGCTCGATCCTCAACCGGTGAAACACCCTTTTCCTTAGCTTATGGGTCGGAAGCAATGATTCCTGTCGAGCTCGGATCCCCAACATATCGTGTGCAGAATTTTGAAGAAGAACACAATCAGGCTAATATGAGAGCCAATCTTGACTTGGTGGATGAACTACGTGTTCAGGCCGACCTCAAGAATGCTGCCTATAAACGAAGGAGTGAAAAATACGTTAACTCCAAACTTCGCCTTCGAGTATTTAAGATCGGTGATCTCGTACTCAAACGAATAGTGGGGCCCGACCCTGGACCATTAAAGCCGAAGTGGGAAGGTCCATTCCGAATAAGCGAAGTTCTAACCAATGGGGCCTACCAGATAGAGTACTTGGACGGGACACCACATCGGTACCCGTGGAATGCACAGTATCTAAAGAAGTTCTACCAGTAAAAAAGACCAAGTGTCTTAAGTCGACTTTTCAGTTTGACGTTCTGTAAAAAAGACCAAGTGTCTTAAGTCGGCTTTTCAGTTGACGTTTTGTAAAAAAGACTAAGTGTCTTAAGTCGGCTTTTCAATTGACGTTCTGTAAAAAAGACAAAGTGTCTTAAGTCGGCTTTTCAGTTGACGTTCTGTAAAAAAGACCAAGTGTCTTAAGTCGGCTTTTCAGTTGACGTTCTGTAAAAAAGACCAAGTGTCTTAAGTCGGCTTTTCAGTTGACGTTCTGTAAAATAAACCAAATGTCTTAAGTCGACTTTTCAGTTGACGTTCTGTAAAAAAGACCAAGTGTCTTAAGTCAGCTTTTTAGTTGACATTTTGTAAAAATGATAATATTTTAAGTCGGTTTCCTCAGACTTAAAGTCGTTTTTTCTAACGACACTCAGAACAGATTTTAAGTACTTTAAATAAGTTTTTTCAAATTGATATTTAAAAATAAAATACTTCAGATCGAAAAACGATTTAAATAAATTCAAGTCAGATATATAATCAACAGATCATTGGGAAGAAAAGATTTCATTTCATTTCAAATCGAACAGATTCTTACAAATTGGAAAGATAATGCAAAAGGATGTGCCAACGTGATGGTCCACATCCGAAAGAAAAATGCAAAAAACAATAAAATTCAAAAACATCTATCCTTCAACATCATCATCTACTTCCCAGCATCATCATCCTTCTTGGTCTCAACCTCGGCATCACCTGGGGCCTGCTCCACCTCGGTCTGAAGATCTCCCGCTTCTTTGTCAACATCAACTACTGGAATGTCCATGTCCTTCGGGATTTCTTCATCATCTTCAGGGATTTCGGAATCATCCCTAACTACCTGACTTAACCTTGAATAAATTGCAGCATCCATGGCCTGAGGGTTGGGGATGATCCTAACTTTCGCAGCATTGACGTCACCAATCCCCTGCACTAGCTCGGTTCCCTCAAGGTTCTCTTCGGCCGCCGTAGCAATGAACTTCTCCGCATACTCCACCACTTCTTTCTTGATTTGATCTGGGGTCAGCAATTCGAGGTGTTTTTCAACAGTCAAGTTGGCAAGGGTGGAGATGAACACATCGGCAAATTCTGCAACACCCCGCTAACTAGGGCCAATTTTTCGCAAATTTTTAACTCTTTCGAAAACGCTTATAAATTTTTCGAAATCATTTGCAAACTATCTCGGGATGCTGCTAAGGACTTTTCTGCTTAAAAACCCGTTTCTTTAACCTAGGTCTAACAACTGGATTAGACTTAAAGAATTCAGGTTTATATTTTTACGAATCATGCATATTAGTCTGGACCCGTTTGTACTGGCGAACCGGGTAAAATTATTTAAGTCTGAAAATAGCATCATGCATGTTCGAAAATAAACACAAGCATAGCGGAAGTCTGAAATGCGTGGAATTATTTAGTTTACAAACAGTTTAAACAAATGTCCCGGGAACAGCTTTCGTGCGGAACTCACGACCACCACCACCACAGCTTGACTCACGCCTGCCCGCCGACCCTGTAATCTGAAAATATAAAGTGGGCGTGAGTACGATCCACTTGTACTCCATCAAAACCCATTCTAAAGTAAACAACAATATTAATAATGATATCACAAACTGGTATATATAAGTAAACTGTAACTCCCGGAACTCTCTGGCCGGTAACTCCCGGAACACTCTGGCCGGTAACCGTGTGCACACTCTGATGGTATAACTAGGGCAAACTCGGCCACCACCAGAACTTAGGGAAGGCAAACTGGGCCTTAACCCAAAGTGGATAAAACTCATATACATACCTGAACGTGATATCGACTATTAAACTCAATGTATAACCCAGACTGGGTCCCCACCTGATCGATTTTGAAAAATGAATAAGTGCGGCTGTGCTGGTAGCTGACTCCTCAAGCTACATAAAAATATAAGCAAACAAATATACTAAGTACTATGCTCGTCATATGCTCAAAAATATGCTAGGATGCTCTACTCTATCAGATTACTCAACCGGATATAAACGAACGCTCTATGGGTTCTTTAAAATAATTCTAAGTCCGGAAATAATACTGATATGCTTAACTGATCTGGTTTGGCTCGGAAAAATACTTAAATTTCGGAATAAGACTCGGACCGAAAATCACGAACCAAAACGGACTCGAACCGCCGTCTAAACTGGCCGGTTCGCTAACTGGCTAAACCGGGTCGGGTTGGACCGGACCGGGTTGGACCACTGGGTCACACTGGACCGGTTGGTCACGGGCTGCTCGGACTGGCCGGGCTCGGTCCCGTGCCGGGCCTGCTGGGGCCATGGCACGGTGCTGGGCACTAGCTGGGTGCGACCGGGCCTCGGTACTAGGCGCTGCTGGCGCGGGCTGTGCGGCTGGCACGGGCCCTGGCACTACTGGTGCCACTAGGTGCGACTGGGCACGACCGAGAGTCACTGGGTGTGCTGGCGCGCTGCTGGGCACGACCGAGCACTAGGGACGCGGGAACTGACGCGTACCCGGGCTGACTGGGCACTGGGCGTGCGGCTGGCACGACCCTAGTGCGACTGGCGCGAGAGCTAGGGCTGTCAGGGTGCTGCCGGGCAACCCTGGGCACGCGGGCGTGCTGCTGGGCACGTCCCGGGCCACTGACTGCTCGGGCGCGCTGCTGGGCACGTCCCGAGGCCTCTGGACCTTACTCAGGGTCACTAAGGCACGGCCCTGGACACTCGGGTGCGCTGCTGGCACGACCCGAGGTCGACTCTGCGTGGCACGAGCAACTGGCTCGAGGTCACGCGTGCACTGACCCTGGGACAACGCTGCCATGCGCTGCCCGAGGTGCCCTGGCGCGACTGGCGCTGGGACCTCGCTGGTTGGCACGGACAGGCACTGCTGGGTGCTGTCTCGTGCACTGGGACTGCAGTGCCTCGCGAGCACTAGGCGCGGGCACGGACAGGGACACAGCCTGGCCCCTGGGACGCGACACGGGTACAGCACGCGCGACTGGCGCGGCTAGTGACCCTAGCCGGTCTTTTCCAAACTTTCTTCAACTTTTCTAGGGACTAATGAACCATACCAACATAATATGACATAATATACTCAAAAATGCCAAAAGTCCCTGAGGGACCTCGGTTGGATTTGGAGATGGGCTTATAGGGCCGATTAGGCCCGAGGCCACCCTAGGGCATAAAAATGAACATGCTCAACATGTAAAATGACTTAGGGCCGAATAAACTACATCAAAAATCATGGCTAATGAGGCTAGAACATTGGCTAAAACATACGTGCACATATACTTAGGTTCGGGGGTGAAAATGGCTCGATTTCACATAGCAACTTGACTGAACAAATGAACTCAAAACATAAAACTGTTTCAACCATGTTATACTCATAATATTTGAGGATTTTTAAGATACTAATCTCGGCCATATCATGCTTGTACAAAAACTTACGAATTTAAGGCTTAGATGATCAAAAATTCATATCTCTTATATCTCACATGCATGGCATCATTTCTACACATGATAATTCTTATTTTATCATGAATAAGCTAGGAAAAATGGTTGGCATGAGCTAACCTTTCTCAAAAGTCGAAATGGTGCAAATGGGCCTTGCTCGGGGATCTTGCGGCACTAGGAACTTAACCTCGACTTTGGGGCTTGAATGGCTGAGGAGGATAGCTTCAAGTGACTTAGAAAAATCCAAAATAAGCTTGGATAATGATAAGCCTCGAGATAACTAGGCTGGAACAAGCTATACACGAGCACTCCTCTTCCCCGGGGAACACGCGCACGGCTAGGGACAATGACTTTGCTCTCGGTTTTCTCTCTTCTCCCTCAATATTGCACTATAGGATGTCCAAATAAGTGAAAGAGGGCGGAAATAACAAGGAAGAAGTGGGGACAAGGCTAGGGACAATCCCCCCTCTATTCACGCACAAGACATGGGATAGTTGACTTAGGGGCTGGTTATCACGTTCTTGGAGGGAACATAGTAGAGAATCCCACCTTAAAATAAGCCATGGACAGGTCTTGGTCGGATTGGATCACATGAGAGGACAACATATGACACTAGATAATATTTTAATCCATGCACATGTCTCACCTTTGGACTCACTTGAGAGTGGATTGGGCTTAACTTCCTTAGGGCCATTTTAGCTCAAAATGATCCTTATCAAGTGTATAAAATTCGGAGGTTTTGGTCCCTGAAAGATTTGGGCCAAAAACATGTGAAATGGCCTCTTGAAGTTGGGCTGTCGCGCTGCCAGCGCTGGGCCTGGGCGCTGGCCCTGGGCGCGGGCTGCTGGGCATGGCGCGGCACTGGGCCTGGCGCGAGGGCGCGGCCTGGCTGCGCGGGAAAACTGGCCTGCTCGGGAAAAATGACCTTGGGCTGATTTTATGGGCTGAATTGAGGCTCACAACACTTAGAAAAATACCATAAGTGTTTGGCCATGACTTGGGCACCATGCTTGACTCGCGCGAGGCTAGGGTGCGGCACTAGGGCACGACTCATGGCCCGAGCTTGGAAAATGTTTAGTCGAGGATAACCCTTGGCTAGAGATGAACTCGTGGCTCGATAAAAAGGATCTCATAC
Source organism: Striga asiatica (assembly GCA_008636005.1). Taxonomy (NCBI): domain Eukaryota; kingdom Viridiplantae; phylum Streptophyta; class Magnoliopsida; order Lamiales; family Orobanchaceae; genus Striga; species Striga asiatica. Next base: position 155,451 of record BKCP01006295.1, read on the forward strand.
TTAGAAAATATTCTAAGTAAGGCTATGAGCATGGCTAGGGCTCGAACAAGACTCGAGACAACTAGGGCTCGAGAATTGGCTAGGCGCGAACTAGGCGCGATACTCGCGACCGAACAACTCGGTTCCGGACACGGCTAAACTTGGACGATTTATCGAAACAAACTCGGTTTCGATTATTCGTCAACTGGAATAACTAATTCAGACTGAATAAAATCCATTAATAAAATGAATGGACCGGAATTAATAACTGAGATTGAATAGCTGATAACTGGGCTCGGAACTCAAGACGAGCAGTATTAATAAAAAGAAATAGTTCAACTGGGAACTAAAAACTGTCATTTTTATTAATACAGAACTGGGCTATTACAAATTCTGCCCTCTTTTCTTTCTCTCCTTCCAGGACCATGTTGACATATGCTTTTCGCAGAGCAGCTCGTCTATTAGAGTCCAAAGGAGGGTACCCGCGAGCCACCACGTCGGCGTCGGTGTTCGCCAATACCATCTCGCAATATGCACGCTCATCTTCGTCTGCAGGGACATGAATCTCTTCGATCTCAGGATCAAACCCAAACCTATCCATCTTCATGAGCATGATGGCCTTTAGGTCTCCAACACCATAAAGTCCTGAGTCGAATCTGTCAATCACCCAACGGAGATTTAAGCAGGAATTAAGCTCAATATCCTTCTCCATCTCCTCCGAACCTTTGAACTCCTGTTTCCCGAGTTCCTTGCCTTCTTCCAGTCCCTGCGTGAACTTAAGCTCACCAAAAGCCTCTTTCTCTTTCTCCAATTTCTTCAGCTCGAAAGCATGTGCTTCCGCCAAACGTATCTGTTGTGCCTCCTTCTCAGCTCGGTCTTGACGGGTCTTCTGGTGCTCCTCTCGAGTTCGCTGATGATCTTCTTGCTCCTTCAAGTAACGATCCAGGTTGTTCCGGGCCTCCATCTCCGATGCACCAATCTGCGCAATGAGTTTGCGCACCTCGTCTTCTAGACGCCTCTTCTCAGCAGCCAAGTCTTCAATCTCGGTTTTTGCTGCAACAAGCTGGGTCGTCTTCTCTTCAACCTCAGTCACCAAATTGGCCTTGTCTGCCTCCAAAGATGCAAGTTGACCATCACGTAATTCCAGTTTATCTTTCCGCTCGTTGAGTGCAGCAGCATTCATCCGAAACTCGTCCTCCATCGCACAAAGACCAACCAAAGCTCTCCCCAATGTTGCCTTAGCATAGCTGAACCTGTAGGAGCTCGACAGCCCAGACACTCGTGCTTCAATTGTCGGATCCCAAGACATCAGCGGGACCCGAGCTGCTTCTATCACATGGGGGGGCTGATGAAATTTATTGTTGAATTTGGAGACGATCATCGAATGGAATTGGGTGAACCACTTTTCCATAACATCTTCTGGCAGATTCTGTTCCAAGATCCGCTTCTCATCAATTGGCAAATAAGTATCTCCTCCATCCTGGTGAACTGGAGCATTCCTTTCCAAGTCAAGTTGGCCGACATCTTGTCTTGACTTCGAACGGCGTTCTTGATCAATAGCGAACTCCTCGCTTGCTTTCCTCTTGGACTTCTTCTTCTTCTTTTTCTGTTAAGAAGAGGCTTCCTCCGTCGATTTTTGAATTGCCTCGACATCCTCTGAACTCGAGACAATGACATGGAGATCAGGGTGTACTGCTTCAGCAACTCTCTCAACCTCCCGAGGTGGAGAATGGGTAGCAACCACCAACTCGGTATTTGTCTCAGGGGGGGCTCTACAACAGGTTCATTGACAGGGGCCGGTCTCACGACAGAAACCGATGCACCCGACATGACTCCAACATCGTCACCCGCCGCGGCACGACCTGTAACAACCTTCTTCTTCAAATTTTCCAGAAAAATCATGCGACCCATCTCGGTGTCCTTCACTGAAAATTTACGGCGATAGTCTTTTGCTTCTCGAACCGATTGGAATCCGAAGAATCCTAACAACGGATAATAAACTGAAAGAAGAAGACAAATAACCAAAGCCGTGTCAATATTCAATGAATTCATCTGGTCCAAAGTCATGAATTAAGTCAATACCGTAAAAACTCACCAGGTTCAAAGTCGGGAGTTGCTTTCTTGGGTCCAAGTTTCGCGTCAGCAAGTTTAGAATTCTTCGTCAGCAGATTCCACTTGCGTTCCGAATCACTGTGCTTTGCAATTTCTTCAAGTTTTTCTCTAAACTCACCGCTTAATCGTGGTTCCTTTTTTCTTTTGGCTACAAATACGAAAAGGTCCGACCTGTTAGCGAAAGAAAAACAACTCGTCAGGAGATGCTGAGTAAAAGAAAGGAACTTACGGAAAGAAGAGACAACTCGGGTTGGGACAGTCATCCCATCGATTGGTGCCTCAAGTCGGAAGTCGGGAGACTGCCAGTCTCCGCCAACCCACAACCATTCGTCTTGAAAACCATGAAGGGTTTCGGGTATCCCAGTAATCAACTGTCCAATCTTCAAGTCGTGCTGCGGCCTCGCCGCACAGAAAAAACAGCCTGTTGGGGGAACTCCATCACGTTCCCTACTCCTCTTAAAGAGCAGAATACTTCTCAATTCGTCAATGGTAGGGAATGGAACTTTCTTTTGCGCCAAAAGAACCATAATCCCTATAATCTTCTTCCAACTGTTGGGGGTAATCTGACTAAGACTGAGACCCCAATCACGCAAGTAGTCGGTTATAACGTTGTCTAAAGGGAATCTCAAGCCCGACCTCAAACTTTCGGCAAAAATCCCTATACAACCCGGAGGAGGACAATGAATCCTTTCTCCTGGATAAGGAGCGAAGATTCTCACCGAGGTAGGGATTCGTACCGACTCACGGAGGAGAACTACATCGGCGTTAGTCATGGTGCTGGGTTCTCCTAAAAACAGAACATCCTCGTTGGGCCATTGTCGGGTAGGACGATTCCAATAACCCGACCTCACAGGAACATCTCGTTCCACCTCGGCATCTCCTTCAATATTACGCTTGCGAATATCTAAACGTTCCACAAAAACAGGATCCCACCGATAATAATCCCCCATCAACTCCATCAACTCCTCATCCAACTTCATGTCCGACACAGTTCGACTGCTGCTACTTGGGCCAACGTTCTCACCACTCACCGCCATAATTATAGCCAGGAAAAACAACACGAAGAAATTATGAAGTGAAAAGGAGAAATTAGGGCTTACCGAAAAGTGATGTGAACTTTCGAAGGATTCTGGATTTGTTGAAATATGATGAAAAAGATGAAAGAAAAGAGGCAATGGCAAAGTATAAAAGGGATAATTAGAGAGACGAGCAGTTACTTGAATGAAGAGTTAGTGAAGAGAAACTATGAACTTATCTATATATATATACACTCGATATTTTCTAACCGTTGAAGATGGAGGGGCGCGTGATAAAGTGACGTGTCGCTTGAGGGAAGTGCCCCTTTACTGTGACATAACGTTCAGATATAATCTCGTACGTACGCGTGTCCCAAAACCGTCGACATTAATATCCGAAAATTACGGTACGTGCCCATTGAGAAGAGTATTGGAGACGACACGTTCGCAACTTCCTGAAAACCGCTCAATAACCTTCGCATAGTGTGAAATAACTTGGATAAAGGAACAAAAAGCTGTGATTCTTGTCTAAGTGAAATACCTCAGTTTAAACTTACGTGGGAAATTCTTAGATCAGCTCGGAAATAAAAAGAGATTGGATAGAAAATGTCATTAAAAAGTATGCGTAATTCACATACTCCTTAATGCCAGGGGCCTCTATGTTGATATCAAGATAGAATATCTTGAGATTATGGTTAGATTAAAAAAATCGTGAAGACTAAATCGCGGATTGAATCTTGGACGGTGTAAGACAGAATATATGACACCTCGGTAATCTCATCTCGGTACTTACACGACGCTTTCACATGATGTTGTGAATAATACAACATATTTTGAAGGTCGTCAGGACATATCGGTTAAACCTCGAAAAGACCACCTCGGTTGAAGAATATTTTATCGAGAAGTCGTAGAAGTCTGAAGTTTTATCAGAATACCGACTTCACTAAACAAACCGACTTCAATCCGACAGATGTGACGCTTGTCACACATATAGAGGCGCGCCCATGCTCATCATTGCCTAAAAAGCTTGTCTACGTCATCGCCGCCCCTAAACTGTCAAATCTCCATTAAAACGAAGCTGATTTGCCTTGGGATGTGTGCCAAACATAACTATAAATAGCAACTTCAAAAACAATACGAGGATTCGGCAAAAGTGATAAAAGCACATATATTTAACTCGGTTTCTTCTTTGTTTACCGACGTAGTGAACATCGAAAAACCGACTTCCCAGTTCTGTAACCGACTTCAAGAATTTCAATCGAAATCTCATTTTTTGCAATCTTTGTTGTGATTTTTACTTTAATTATGTTGATTAAATCCGTTTATCAACAAACCCATTCTAAAGTAAACAGCAATAATAATAATGATATCACAGAACCGGAATATATAAGTAAACTGAAACTCCTGGAACACTATGGCCGGTAACTCCCGGAACACTCTGGCCGGTAACTCTCGGACTCTCTGGCCGATAACCGTGTGCACAGTCTGATGGTATAATTATGGCAAACTGGGCCACCACCAAAACTTAGGGAAGGAAAACTTGGCCTTAACCCCAAGCAGATAAAACTCATATACATACCTGAACGTGATATCGACTATTATACTCAATGTATAACCCAGACTGGGTCCCCACCTGATCTGCTTTGAAAATGTGTAAGTGCGGCTGTGCTGGTAGCTGACTCCTCAAGCTACATAAAAATATAAGTAAACAAATATTCTAAGTACTATGCTCGTCATATGCTCAATAATATGCTAAGATGCTCTACTCTATCAGATAACTAATCCGGAAATCAAGGAATGCTCTAAGGGTTCGCTAAAATATTTCTAAGTCCGGAAATTAGACTGATACGCTTAACTGATCTGGTTTGACTCGAAAAATTACTTAAATTTTGGAATAAAACTCAGACCGAAAATCACGAACCAAAACTGACTCGAACCCCCGGCTAAAACGGCCGGTTCACTCACTAACTGAATCGGGTCGGGCTGAACCGAACCGGGTCGAACCACCGGTTCACTCTGGACCGGGTGGTCACGGGCTGTTCGGACTGGTCGGGCTCAGTCTCGTGCCGAGCCTGCTGGGGCCATGGCACGGCGCTAGGCACGAGCTGGGTGCGACTGGGCCTGGGTACTAGGCGCTGCTGGGCGCGGGCTGTGCGGCTGGCACGGCCCCTAGCACTACTGGTGCCACTAGGTGCTGCTAGGCACAACAAAGGGTGGCTGGGTGCTCTGGTGCGCTGCTGGCGCGAGCACGGGCACGACTGGTGCCACTTGGGTGCTACTGGGCACAACCAAGGGTCACTGGAAGTGTTGGCGCGCTGCTGGGCACGACCGAACACAAAGGTCGCAGGGCTGACGCGTACCCGGGCTGACTGGGCACTGGGCATGCGGCTGACACGTTCCGAGTGCGTCTGGCGCGAGAACTGACGCGGCCAGACACTACTCGTGCGGCTCAGGCGCGGCTAAGGCTGTCAGGGTGCTATCTGGCGACCCTGGGCACGCGGGCGTGCTGTTGGGCACGTCCCGAGGCCTCTAAACACGGCTCGGGTTCACTAAGGCGCAACACTGAACACTCGGGTGCGCTGTTGGCACGACCCGAGGTCCAAGCGCTAGGCGCGGGCACGGACCGAGGCACTGTCTGGCCTCTACGACGCGGCACGGGCACGGCATGCGCGGCTGGCACGGCTGGTGACCCTAGCCGGTCCTTGCCGGACTTCCGGCCACTTTTTTCAGTGACTATTAACCCAAAACAACTCAACATGATATATAACATGTAAAAATGCCAAGAAATGTTAGGGCAACTCGGGTGGATGAGGGCTCGGTCCGGTAGGGCCTATATGGCACCTTTGGACCTTAGGTCACCAAACTAACATGCTCAACTTATCAAAACACTTAGGGCCGAATACTAAGCATCAAAAACCATGGCTAATGAGGCTAGAACATTGGTTAATACATGCATGCACATATACTTGGGTTCGGAGGTGAAAATGGCTCGATTTCACTTAACAAAATGACCAAACATATGAACTCAAAGCATGCTAATCTTTTAACCATGTCATACTCATGATTTTTTAGGACTTTTAAGCTATGAAACTCGGTCATATCATGCATGTACATAAACTTTCGAAATTAGGGCTTCAACTTTCGAAAAATCATAACTCCTTATATCTCACATGCATGGCATCATTTTTCAACATGATAATTCTTATTTTATCATGAATAAGCTGGGAAAAATGATAGGTAGGTGTTTACCTTGCTCAAGGTTCGAAATGGTGCCAATGGCCTCAACTAGGGCTCACTCGCGGCTTGTAGTTGTTAGGCCCGACTTGGTGGCTTAAGGCTGCGATTGAGGGCTTCCATGGGCTTACAAAAATCCACCAAACACTCAGGTAAGGATAGACCACGAGTGTGTAAGGCTGGAGTGGTGTAAGGCTCGGTGAACCTCTCCCTTTCCCTCTCGCGCGTGTGTGTGTTGGCTAGCAAAAATGCCCTCGGTTTTGCTAAGCTTCTCCCAATATTTCTCAAGTTTTTAGCTCACTAATATAAGTGTCCAAGAGCCTAAACAATGCTCGAGAATGTGGCTTAAATGGAGCATAAGGGCGGATGTTACAAGGCTCTCAAGTGGAGACATGAGTGCGCACTCCCTTTCCCCATGCGCATGGATGTTTGGAGCTGGTCTTGCACGGATTTTGTGGTCATTTTGGATTGACCAAGACAGCCAAATGGTGGAGCATCTGATTCTGTTCGAGCCTTGAGGTAAGTCGGGGACAATTCCAAACCCACATACAATATAAAAATGCCCCACTCACATTAAATTCATGCTAGTGCACTTTGACCATGCTAATCCACTCTTGACCAAGGCTTAGGCTTAATTAACTCCCATTTACCTCTTAATCACACGCATCATCTTGGGGATGAAGGAAATTGGGCCGAACTTATGCATATTGGGCTTAGAAGTGGGCTAGTGCGCTGCCAGCGATGGGCTTGGGCGCTGCCTGGGCTGCACGCGGCACTGGGCCTGGGTGCGAGCTGGGCGCGAGGTCTGCTGGTCTAGGCTGCGCGCGAGAAATACTTAAGCGGAGAAATATTATTTTCTATGGCTGATCAATGACTGAATTTATTAGCCCAAAATACTTAGAAAAATTCCATATGAGTTCAGCCCTGACTTGGGCCTTCGTGCACGGCATTGGACCTTCGGTGCGCATGGCTTGGGGCTCGGCATCATGTGGACTGAGGACTTAGGCTTGACCAAGGCTGAATAATGGCCTCACTTAGGTGCCACAAAACTTAGGAGAATTCCCCCTTAACACTCGGTAATGACTTGGTGCGAACTTGGCACGGCTTTGGCCCTAACTCGCGAACCCTAGGCGCGAGTGATCTCGGGGCCACGCACGAGCTAGGTGCGGCATACTTGACCGAGTGAATAACATCCAAGGCTCGATAAAAAGATCTCATACTTAGAAAATATTCTAAGTAGGGCTATGAGCACGGCTAGGGCTCGAACAAGACTCAAGACTACTAGAGCTCGAGAATTGGCTAGGCGCGATACTCGTGACCGAACGACTCGGTTCCGGACACGGCTAGACTTAGACGATTTATCGAAACATACTCGGTTTCGATTATTTGTCAACTGAAATAATTAATTCCGACTGAATAAAATCCATTGCTAAAATAAATGGACCGGAATTAATAATTGAGATTGAATAGCTGATAACTGGGCTCAGAACTCAAGACGAGCGGTATTAATAAAAAGAAATAGTTCAACTTGAAAAAAAAAACTGTCATTTTTATTAATACAGAACTGGGCTATTACACAAATGACCAAGTATATGAACTCTAAATAAACTAATCATACACCAATCATCAAAGACATGATTTTTAATGATTTATCAACTTTCAACTTCGACTTAAATAGGCTCATCTCCAAAAATTCGATTTTTAAACTTAATAACTTGAAAATTCGAAACTAAAACTTTGACATAAGTATGGATTGATTTAATCACATGGTAAATCCTAATGTATCATATGATGACTGGAAAAAGTAATAAACACAAACTAACCTTTTCCCAACTTGAAAAATGGTCTACGTGCCTTTATCCCGGTCACTCGCGCCTCTTAGAACATCCTCTCGGAAAAAGGCCAACTTTGCTTGCTCAAAGCTATAATTGGTAGGTACCTTGGACACCTTAATCTCCCTCACTCTTATTAATAAAGACTTATTGTAGCTAAACTCAATTTGAAAGAGACTAAAACTCGATGCTTTTCCCCTCTTCGAACAAACGCATGCGGCTAAACTATTAGACTACCTCTCAACTTTTCTTTCCTTTCTCTATTTTTAACTTCAGAAAATCGGAGCTTAGGAAGTGCATATGACAAAAACCACTTCATTTTATTTCTACTTTTCTTATAACAGAATCAATGAAATTCTTTAAATCTAATGATACCACTTGTCTTACAGTAAGCTTTGGTGGCAATAATAAAGCTTACTCATCATATTGAGTGTCAATTTCTAAAGACTTAATTCATGCTAAGTATTGAACACTAAACATTCCATTTGACTAAGGAAGTGGCTCGACAATTTACTTTAATGTGAGAAATTAACACGACTTTGAGGACATAAACCCGGCCGGACTTAAAATTACTTAGTCCGAAATTTATAAATCCTAATCTCAAATTAAGTAAATTGACCTAACTTAAAAAAAATAACTTAGGAAAAATATTAGGAAACTATTATAAGGATCAATTAGGGTTCGAGCTATATTCGGCTCGACTCGGACCAAACAAACTCGGTTCCGGTCACAACTCGACTTTGACAATTTTTCGAAATATTCTCGATTTCGATTATTTCATCGATTTAAAATAATTAATCCCGACTAATAATTTCCGTTTATAAAATAACCAATTCGAAATTAATTACTAGAATTGACTCGGTTACTAAATAAACTTAAACTGAATCAATTTTCGACTAAAAGTCGAACTTATAACTGATTAACTTAATAACTGGGCTAGGAAACTAAAATGAGCGATATTATTAAAAGGAAAATATTTCTAACTCGGGAACTAAAAATATCACTTTTATTAATAATAAAACGGGATATTACAATCTACCATCCTTCAAACTATTTTCTTCCTCGGAAATACTAAAACTGAAAATACATACAAAATATGTACATATTGTAATGTCCCATTTATTTGTGGATTATTTGAGAATATTATTATTATTATTATTATTATTATTATTATTATTATTATTATTATTTTTGTGATAATATTTATATTTATTTTCTCTTGAATGTCATAATATTATTTATTGCCAAAATGTGATTAAATGCTAAATGTCTAATTGTCTAATTGATTTTCGTGATGTATTAAATTATTAAATGTGGATAATGTGAATTAATATATATATGTAAAAATATATATATTGTTCGGTTTATTTTTATCGTGCGATCGATTGGAACTGTCGAAATTAGTGATTGGAGAACCCGAGCCCGAGAGTTAGATTTATTTTCGTGCGTTTGAATTCGTTATCGGGCCCGAAAGCCGAATATATTAGCGTACGATTTTATCGAGCCCGAGAATGTTCGCGTGAATCGTAATCGAACCCGAAAATTTTTGTTGGAACCGAAATTGGGCCCGAGAATATCCGTTTGGAACGAAATCGAGCCCGAGTATTCCTGCGTGTTCAAATCGGCCCGTGAGCCAAAGTCCCGGTTTTCCATTTTCGTGTGATGTGTGTGCATCTTTTGTCATAACTAGAATAGTCAAACCAATTTTTTTTTATTATTACCTATAGATACAATTGTGATTTTTTTCGTTCGTTCTTCACCATCATCATCCTTACCCTTCACGTCGAACATATCACTGTGTTTTCTTTCGTTCCATCTCATCACCTTCATCTTCATCGTGGACCCTCACCACCACCACCATCATCTCCGGCAACCTTGAACCAGTCCGGCGGCCCTCCTCCCTGCGAGCAGCCCGCGACCAGCCCTCCGGCGACCTCTGGGTGTGTCATTCCGGCGAGCTTGACGTCCCTTTGAGCAGCGTCCGGCGACCTCTCTTTCCGTTCCCGACGAGAAGCTTTCCTCCGGCGAGAAGCTTCCCTACGACGAGAAGCTTTCCTCCGGCGACCTTGCAGCGACAACCGGCGACGACTAGCAGCAGCAACCCACCATCTCTTGGAGCCGCTGCAGCGCCTTCTTCTTTCGGCGAGACGCGAGTTCTCCGTCGAGCCCGACAACCTTACGTTCGTCCGTTTTCGTTTGATTCTCGAAAACGGTATAAAGGCTCGATCTCGTCTCGTTTAAATCGATTATGTTGTTTATGAATATGTGTGATATTGCGTGACATAAATATTGTGCGTTAGATTGTTCGTTATGGTTTTATGTGATTGATATGATTTTATGTGTTATCGTATGTTCGGGATCTCTTCGATTTTCTCGAAAATCGAACGAGAACTCGAAATTCGTGTAAGTCGGTGGATACTGGAACAATGTCGAGTCCTTGGTTTTATGAAAAGGCCTCGGACGATTAATTTCGTGTTGTGATTTAATAGTCGAGTTGTCGAGCTTATTAATCACTGTTTTGATGTTCGAATTTTTAAAAATAGATCGCTGCTCGAAACGATGTGAAATTTTGAGGAGTATGTTATCTGTTCATTATATGCCTTGTGTAAAATTTTCATAATTTTTAGAGACCTGTAGCTATTTATTTTAATTAAAGTGTGAATCTGAGCAGATTGGTATTAAATGCATAAGTAATTCATGCGTGACTGAAATGAGCTGAAATTTGGATATGTCATGCCTCTGTGACTTATATGTGTTGTGTAAACTTTTTAGAATTTTTGGAGTTGATTTGATATGGGTAATATTTTATTTATTGAATCTGCAGAATTGTTGTTTGAATTTTTAAAAATTGGTTACTGCATGGAAAATTCTGAAATTTTACTGAGAGTCATATTTTAGGTGTTTGATCATGTTTGTAAAATTTGAGAATTTTTAGAGTCCGTTTGGTTTCAGTTTGGATTTAAATTCGATAAACTGCTGTTGCTCGTATGGATTTTTAAAAATAGTACCAGTCATCATTTAAGGCTGAGATTTTTATACATGAACTTTAACATAATGTATGTTGCTGTGTAAAATTTTCAGGTTCAGATTCATTCATTAAGTCTGAGTATGAATTAATGTGCCCTTTTTGCTGATATTTTGTTCGAATTTTATAAATTAGGATATTTCGAGTTTAAAACTGAAACTTTGTGGTTTTACATGTTTTTGGGAGATGAAATTTTATGTAAATTTTCAGAGCCTAATTCGTTGGGTAGCTCGACCATCTATTTTCATGTGATTAAATGATTTCAATTTTCGAGCATAATTGTTATATGGAAAATTTGGATCGACTTGCTTTTTGGTTTTTATGTGTGTTTGACTTGGTCAATCCTTAGATGGATTTGTGTGAACTCCCTTATGTGGTTTGGTCGAGTTTAGAGTCGAGTCTTAGTGTTCCATATCCACAGGACTTCACGAACTACTTAGTCGAAACGTGTTCGACTAGGTCTGTCTTGTGATTTTCAATTTAAGTCGAGATAGATTCTGATTGTAGGATCTTGACATTATGTAGGTGTCTAGAGGTGTTGATCTTGCCTTATTTCGAGATTTGTGACTGTGAACCGTGCTGCTATCAGGTGGGTACATTTATGATGTATTCCATATTTATCGCACTCCTTATTTCGTGTAATGCTTTCTTTTGAAAATTATTGTATGCATGAGAACTCTAGTCTAAGTGTCCCGAACGATAGTGCCTTTGACGAATGCATAACAGTGAGAGGTCACCTGCCCGTTGTATCCGGGAGGCGACGCCCTGATCCGTGTGAGTTTCGGGGGGGAAAAACATCTCCACTGTCTCCTGGAAAACATCCATGATCCGTGAGTAGTTCGGGGTGGACTCCCATGATCCGTGTGAGTTTCGGGGTGGGGGAAATTTTTCAGTTACGGCCTTGCCGATGTTTGGTCGGAAGGTTGTTGTATGTACATAGGAGGTTTGCGATAGGGCTGGGTAGGGGGTTTAGGCTTTGAATTCTGTGCATACCGATGTTGAAACTGTTTTTATCGTGATACTGCTTTTAAAATAATTATACGGGATAACTGTGCGATAATGGTGAGCTTGTTGGTTGCTCACCCCCATTGTTTTTCTGTTGTTGTCTCCTCTTCCTTTCTTTAGGTTGAGCTGAGTTGGTGGCGGTGGCGTAAAGACGAGCGAGAGGATGGTCGTTGGTCAAATTATGTTATCGCTATATTATGCTTCCGCCTGTTTATGATTTGTTGAACTGAAACTTGACATGATTTATTTTCCCGCTTGGATTTGGATATTTTAGTATGTGTTTATATCTCTACTTGATTTTGTATATTGATTATGTGTTATGCATGAACTTGTTACTTATTTCATTTGCTTTCAAATACTTTGGTTTATTTATTTATTTGCCTTCGAACTATGTTTGAATTTCGTTTGAACCGGGATTTCCTGCTAGTCGTTCGGGAATGATTTTGAAATTTATGATTTATGAGATTGTCATTTTCATAGCTCGAGCATGTGTAGGTTCATTGGATTGTTTGATTGAGTGTGTTTATTTGTTGTGGTTAATAAGTAGCGCCCGTTTCTAGATAAATGTTTTAATTTGGATTTTAAAAAAAAAAAATAACTCTGATTTTTATTAAATAAATTCGGTAAATTCTTTAAAATAAAACGGGGCGTTACAGTTTGGTATCAGAGCCAGTCTTGCTTTTCTGTAGACTGGTTCATATGTGATTAAGTGTTCAATGACCATTCGACCACTCGCTTCGTCTCGCCGCGCCAGCTCAAGGTATGAGTTTTATTGTTTTGATTACTGTCGATAGCGTGATTGTGGTTTGTTCTTTTATTGGGGCTTAGGAATTTACCCTCCGTTTATACGGACTTGAACTCTAGTGGTATAGAGTTAAGTTCCAACTTTAGAATTGTTTGTTGTGAGTTTTCGGGTTGGTGTTAGCGAGTTAAGTTTGGTCTATAGCAGTGCACTCGTTGTGAGTTTCTGTTTAGTACCATCGAGTGAGAATCATTCGTAAGCTATCTCGAAAGAGAAGGCTTAAGTAAAGGGAACAGACAACCGAAGGAGTCCCAGGTGTGTGGACTATTCGAAAGTCTGTGACTATTGTGGCTAGAACTATTAGACGCGTGTAGAACCCGGTCAATGGGAACCGGGAGTGGAGTCTAAGTGTCGGTTTCATGTCGATGATCCGACCACTTGTGTTTGTAGATTCATGGGGATCAGTTTAATGGCTGATTCTCCCTTGTTATAATTTGTTCGTTCTTATCCATTCGTTTCTCGTTAGTTCGTCTTGTGAAATCCTTCGTGGGTGTTAGAACTCGGTTGTTGAGTTATTGATACCCTTTTCTTTTGTTATTTATGGCTGAGTTGTTATCGAATAAATTCGAGCCTTGACTTGTCATCCGAAACTTCATTCCGTGATTGTCGAACTTTTAAGAATTGGTTGATAAACCTCTTTTTGAAAAACTTTCATTGATGGCTGTTTAGTCGCTGTTTTGACCCCTTGAACTCGGTCGATAGGCTTTGAACTCTTCTGATGAGTTAAAGTTCTATCTCTTATGTTTCATCTTGAGCAAGAACCAAGTCATTATCTTTTTCGTGTTGAGTGAGGTGGCCAATGTTTTGCGAATGCGCGTCCAGTTTTTCTGGTTTTTCGATTTTGTATGTGATATGTTTTCATTGCTGTTTTGGAGCCTTGAAACCCCGTCTTCTCTTGCTGTAACCTTCTTGTAAATTTTAGATTAGCCTGTTGCCGTTCATGAGGAACAGGAATCGCGTGTTTGTCATTTTCTCTTATTTATCGATAATTGCGCTGGAAATCTGATAGTTGCATAGTCATTTTCTCGTGTAAATCGCAGCAGTTGGAGTCTTTTATTTTTGCAGTTTTTGCCATGCTTCTGGTAATCTGGGAACCTCGACGTCTTCATGCGAATTGTAGTTCTGTCTCTTACGATTCAAACGACGCAAGATTCATTCAGGGATGCGTTCAAGATACGAACTTCGTGCAATCAGATTTATGGGAATGTTCAGCAAATATTAACATGCGAGTTTGATCTGTTTTCAACCCTTTAACCTACCGTTCCCGCTTTTGCTACCCGAGTGCTATTCCTTTGTCCTTGATTGCTACCTTTTCGCTTAGTAGTCAAGTTTGAATTTTATTTCGTGACCCATTCTTATTACTTTATTTTTGTTCCGTGGCAAATTCGCTTGATTTTCTTTTCCTTGCGTAAATTTTGGGATGGAGTTGAGCACCGAATTTCAGTTTCCATTGATTCTTATCTGATATCGAACCGTGTGCAGTAACTTCGCTAAATCGCTGCGAAGGTCAACTTGGGAATACCTTAGCTTCGAGATAGACGGCGATCAATTTCTCTTTCGTGATCTGTTCTAACTTTGAACCGAAGTGGCGTACGTGAGAATCGTCTCATACCTGATCGTGAGCAGCCTCGACACCTTTTCTAGGGATATTTTGTTATAGGAGAATCTTTTAAGGAGGGTAGTCGAGCATGATGACAGCACATCGTGAAGTGCAGAGTAGTCATCGTTTTTGAATTGTGATCATCCTAAATCTTTGAAAAACTTTCATTCTTTTTCCCTTCGGAGTTTCGAGAGTGAATCTTTGTACTTTATTTGATTCTTTGGCAATCCTCTGAAAACTCTTGTTTTTTTTTTTGTCATTTGGAGTTTCATTTCAAGATTTGCAACCTGATATACTGATTAACACGAGCAGTTTCGTTTTTCCGCTTGTCTTATATCGTTCCTTTCGATTTTGGTGATGCCATTTCAGTCTGGGTACTTCATTCATACCCGGATTGATTAGTAGTGCTTTATTTTATCGTTGATGACCCATATTCGAGACGCGATCGAGACGACTCAACCAAGGAGGCTTCGTGATGAGATCCAGAATCGTGAAATCTTAGCAGCGTAGAAATTGAGCTCGTATAGGACTGCCAGCACGACTAGCTACCGGAGTTAGAGCTGACGTGACGGCCGACACTGTTAGTCGGAAGAGTCATGCGAGCTGATCAACTGCATTGTTCGGCAACGACCGCTGAGTTGGGATTATTCCTAGTTGAAGATACCGATATTCGATTCTTTAGGAGATTCCTCCGTATCTCTAGTGTTCGATACCTGCTTGATGATGTCTTTGTTGAACCCTAATGTTTGTCGATTTGAAAGTTTTGAGAAAACCTTTCCTTTCGAGCTACCTGAGATAGTGCGAACTTTGAATTAGAGTAATTTTTTTTTTCTTTTCTCTGTACCTCGAACCGAACACCGATGCTGACTGGGTGTAGTCACGCAAAGTGGTGGTCGAGCATGCGATCCCGTGCTGAGAGACGTGAGGCACTGCAGGGCCGATCGTTGACTAGCACGAGAGCTGCAGCCACCATCACCAACGCATGAGCCAGTGTGTGGCCGAAACCTTGATCTTGCAGCTGTTCTCCGAACAGATGTAGGCACACGTCCCAGCGCCCCGCTTATGCAGCGCCAGTGTGTATGACATCTCTCGGGTGACAGTGCATTTAACCCTGGACTGGCCTTGTCTTTTAGATCGTTATAATGGGATCGTCGAGCATCCCTATTTGAGAGCCAGTTTCTGCGGTAGAAATTGCTTTTGTATATCTAGTCGATACTTCCTAAACCGCATACGAGCTGTTACTCGTGTCGGTAAGGAATGAAGCTTTGTCAATGATATCAAGCAGAACTGTGGCTTCTGTAGGTATCAGTGTTGAGTTTGTGGTGGTGTTGTTGCTTTGATAGCCTTTTGTATGAGATCCCGTGGCGGCCGTTCGATACGGACGCACGGATCACATTTCGATCGTGGGCAAGTTGTCAACGTGACCTGGGCACGAGACTGAACTTGGCACCGCGTAGAAATCCAGATAGTTATGCGTTTAGGACATGCTGTCGAGAGCCTGAGAGACTGGTTATGAGTCTGGTGTACTCGATGGGTGTGTCGTGTGGAAATTTATTACCATAAGAAAATGTGCTTATAGCAATGGCTATGAGTGACGATCTTGATGTTACCGTACGAGGTTCTGAGTACGGAAAGAGGTGTTGTTTGCCCTGAGTTCTGGGAAGAGAGGAAGTATCAGCCACGTTTGTTGGTCCTTTCATGATTCTCGACCGAGTCGGCGTCTTAGCCTGACGGTTGACCCCATCACCGGAGCTTGCAAGAGTGCACGACCTGTTTAGTGCCTCGTGGAGAGGGGACAGGTGCGCGACTCTAGGCACGAGGCGATCTTTGACGAGCTGCATGTGGGCAGAACCTTACCTTTGATGAGGTACCGGTGACCTACTGGATTGACGAATCTAGCAGGAAGAGTCCGGAATAGGTACTCGTCAAAGTCCGGCGGGGTAACCATGGCTAGTTCGGTGTGACTTGGTAGAGTGGGAAGATTCGAATGGAGTATCCGAGTCGAGTGGTTTGAGTTCCTCTCGTGTGTCAGTCGTCCAGTTGGATGATTTTTCTTGAATTTCCGGGGACGGAAATCATTTAAGGAGGGTAGACTGTAATGTCCCATTTATTTGTGGATTATTTGAGAATATTATTATTATTATTATTATTATTATTATTATTATTATTATTTTTGTGATAATATTTATATTTATTTTCTCTTGAATGTCATAATATTATTTATTGCCAAAATGTGATTAAATGCTAAATGTCTAATTGTCTAATTGATTTTCGTGATGTATTAAATTATTAAATGTGGATAATGTGAATTAATATATATATGTAAAAATATATATATTGTTCGGTTTATTTTTATCGTGCGATCGATTGGAACTGTCGAAATTAGTGATTGGAGAACCCGAGCCCGAGAGTTAGATTTATTTTCATGCGTTTGAATTCGTTATCGGGCCCGAAAGCCGAATATATTAGCGTACGATTTTATCGAGCCCGAGAATGTTCGCGTGAATCGTAATCGAACCCGAAGATTTTTGTTGGAACCG
>BKCP01006295.1:172716-213806 GCA_008636005.1 Striga asiatica
TTCCTTCTTCTCATTGTGATTTTTTTCGTTCGTTCTTCACCATCATCATCCTTACCCTTCACGTCGAACATATCACTGTGTTTTCTTTCGTTCCATCTCATCACCTTCATCTTCATCGTGGACCCTCACCACCACCACCATCATCTCCGGCAACCTTGAACCAGTCCGGCGGCCCTCCTCCCTGCGAGCAGCCCGCGACCAGCCCTCCGGCGACCTCTGGGTGTGTCATTCCGGCGAGCTTGACGTCCCTTTGAGCAGCGTCCGGCGACCTCTCTTTCCGTTCCCGACGAGAAGCTTTCCTCCGGCGAGAAGCTTCCCTACGACGAGAAGCTTTCCTCCGGCGACCTTGCAGCGACAACCGGCGACGACTAGCAGCAGCAACCCACCATCTCTTGGAGCCGCTGCAGCGCCTTCTTCTTTCGGCGAGACGCGAGTTCTCCGTCGAGCCCGACAACCTTACGTTCGTCCGTTTTCGTTTGATTCTCGAAAACGGTATAAAGGCTCGATCCGTCGAACATATCACTGTGTTCCAAGATATGCACGAACACGCAATCAATTAAGGACAATCAACATCTCACCCGCTTTCAGAAGGGTCAGAACTTCATTTATAACTTAGTGGTGAAAATATATGCAACAATGCAAGACATGGCTAATGCAAATAATATCCAGTGTGCTTACAAGCAATGCAATAGATAATAGTATAAGTAATATACAATACAATATAATATAATGCAAGTTCACGCAAGCATTCAGAGAGTGCACATCCCTAAGGATTTCCTTAAAGAAATGAACCGTTGAGAATCCAGTGCCTTGGTGTATATATCAGCCAGCTGGTTTTGTGTTGGCACGTATTCAAGAACAATCACTTCATTTTCTATCAAATTTCTAATAAAATGGTACCGTATATCTATGTGCTTGGTTCTGGAGTGTTGAACGGGATTCTTAGAGATATTGATAGCACTGGTGTTGTCACAAAATAGGTCTATGGTTTTTACCTAAAGGCCAAACTCCACCATCATTTATTTCATCCACACAAAAGGGGAGCAGCAACTTCCAGCCGAGATGTACTCAGCCTTCGCGGTAGACAGTGCAACACAATTTTGCTTTTTGCTCAGCCACGAAATCAGATTGTTTCCAATGTAGAAACAGCCTCCAGATGTACTACGCCGGTCATCAATGTTCCCAGCCCAGTCGGCATCGCAGTACCCTGCAAGACTAGCATTAGTATCATGAGAGTACAAGATACCTAAGTCTGAAGTACCATGAACACACTTAATTATATGTTTCACGGCTTTTAAATGCGATTCCTTAGGATTAGGCTGATAGCGAGCACACATACCAACACTAAAACACAAATCTGGTCTACTTGCAGTTAAATACAACAAACTCCCTATCATGCTCCTATAGAGCGTAGGATTAACCAGTGTTCCAGCCTCATTCTTAGAAAGCTTTTTATGACTTTCCATAGGTGTTGCTGGGCACTTAGAATATCTAGCCCAAACTTAGTTACCAGATTCTTTGCATATTTGGATTGATGAAGGAAAATCCCATCCTTGGATTGCTTCACTTGCAAACCCAAGAAATAGGACATCTCACCCACCATGCTCATTTAAAATTCCTTACACATATGACTCACAAATTCATTCAGCCAAGCTTTCGAGGTGGAACCAAGATAATATCATCTACATAAATCTGTACAATGATAATGTCTTTGTTAGACTTCTGCACAAAAAGAGTTTGATCAACTCCCCCTCGAGAATATCCCTTTTTAACCAGAAATCGAGTCAAGCGTTCGTACCAGGCTCTAGGAGCTTGCTTGAGCCCGTACAACGCCTTCTCCAATCTATAACCATAATTTGGATGATGAGGATCAAGAAACCTTTAGGTTGGTTCACATAAGCAACCTCTTTCGGAAAGCCACTCAAGAACGCAGACTTCACATCCATTTCATATATGATAAAATCTAACAAACAGGCAATAGATAAGAACATTCTAATTGACTCTAGACGTGCGACAGGGGCAAATGTCTCATCAAAGTCAACACCCTCCTCTTGGGTGTACCCCTGTGCCACTAGTCGGGCTTTGTTCCTAGTAATTTCCCCAGATTCATCAGTTTTGTTTTTAAAAATCCATTTTGAGCCAATCACATTAGAATTTGAGGGTCTAGGAACCAGTTCCCAAACATCGTTTCTAACAAACTGTTCTAGTTCCTCTTGCATAGCTAACACCCAGAAATCATCACATAAGACTTCTTTCGCATTTTTCGATTGTAACCTCGACACATAACAAGCAAAGTGGCACAAGCCAGCCATTTTTCTAAAGTCAGGTTATACACCACGAGTATTACGTTCAGTTATGCCTCCTATAATTTGATCCTTAGGATGATCCTTCTGAATTTTGGCAGGTGGATCTCGCCTAAAATCAGCCGAATTTCCTGAGGATGCTGGAACACTATTTTCATCAAGAGAACCAGTATGAGCACCTTCATCAAGTTTCGAGTTTTCAACTTTAGTTTCATTCTAAATATTCTCAGGTTCAAAACCTACAGACTTCTTACCACTACTAACATCAACCTTAGACACATCAGGAGTAAGTACAACGTCAGAAAAATCATCAAAAACAACATTGATTGACTCCATTACTACCTCAGTACGTAAATTAAATACACGGTAAGCACAACTGTTTGAGGAGTAACCAAGGAATTGACCAACGTCACTTTTAGATTTCAATTTACCCAGATGCTCCCTGTCATTGTAGATGTAACAACGACAGCAAAAAACATGAAAATACTTCACATTGGGAGCCTTACCTTTCCAAAGTTCATACAAGGTGATTCATGTACCTCGCCTACAAAAAACACGGTTAGTAATATAACATGCCGTATTAATTGCTTCATCCTACCATTTTAAGGACATTCCTTGAGATACCAACATCACCCTAGCCATCTCCTACAAGGTTCTATTTTTACGTTCTACTACCCCATTCTGTTGAGGAGTAATGGGTGATGAAAACTGATGAAATATTTCACGAGAATCACAGAAAGACTCAAAACCACGGTTTTCAAATTCTTTACCATGGTTACTTCTAATAGCAACAAGACTTGTCCTCTTTTCGTTTTCCAATTTTAACACAAGTTTCTGAAATGCCTCAAGAGCATCATATTTATCTTTCAAAAATCAACCCACGAAAATCTAGAGTAATCATCAACACATACTAGAATATACTTCTTACCACTATAGCTCTCTACATGTATAGGCCTCATCAGATCCATATGCATCAGTTCCATAATGTTATTCATACTCACCTCAGTCATTCTCTTATGTGAGGCCCTCTTTTGTTTGCCCATCTGACATGAACCACAACCACCTGGTAGTTCTTTCTTTAATTTCGGCAAACCACGAACAGCACCTGTAGAAGATAGCTCAACTAAGTGAGGATAATTGATATGTCCAAGTTTCTTATTCCAGAGTTCAACCGTATCAGTACTGGTCTTATTACATTTCAATTCAAGTTCGACTAGGTAACAATTATCCCTAGATCTAGTGCCAGTAAGAACTTGATTGTTCTCTTGATCAGAAACAAAACATTCAGACTTAGTGAAATTCACATACAAGCCTTGATCACACAGTTGACTAATACTCAATACAAGCAGGAACATTCAAGCATTCAATACCCAGAACCCTATTCTTAGCACCATCACCAAAGGTCACAGTACTAGAAGACACATGCAAAATATTAATCAAATTAGACTTACTGCCTGTCATATGACGAGAACATCCACTATCAAAATACCAGTCAGAATTAGAAGTGGATTTCAAGGCTAGAATAGATGACAAGCACATGTTCGTACTGCCTTTAGGAACCAAATCTTTTTATGTTCATGGTTTATTAAATCAACTTTTATCTTAGGTGCTTTCAAGGGCACACCATGTGGACTCCAATCAACAATTTGACAAGTATAAATATCATTATGCATTCTATAGCACTAAGGTCGAATATGACCACTAATACCGCAATAATGACACACAGGCACAAAGTTTTTACCTGAATTCGAAAGAAGATTTTTAGTAGAGTTAGGCTTACCATTCTTTCCATCTATGTTGTAACCTTCTTTTACAAAGGTCGGATTTGACTTGTTCAGAGGTGTACTAGACTCGCCTACCTTACCTTTCAATTTCATATCACGAAAGTTCTTACTCAGATCCGCTGTACTCAATTGTTGACTCATCCTTCGAAGACTTGGGCTTATTAATCATTTTAATGACTTCATCACTCTTGCTGAGTTTTTGTTCCATGGTTGCACATTAACTTCAAAGTGACACACTTTCCTCCATCACTCGACCTAGTTCTTCTTTGAGAACACCGATCTCGATTTCCTTTTCACCCGCAAGTTTCTGCATAGCAAACAACTCATTACGCAAGGATTCAATATTAAAGTTCTTCTCATCACTTACCTGCTTGCTCAGTTTATCGCTGTGTTCAAGTAGAAAAATTTTGGCATGACAACTATTGAGATCCTTGTCCTGCTTTCCAGCGTGAACATCAGATTTGATGAGCTTCTCGTTCAACTCAACAGTTAGAACTCTCATCTTCTGAAGTTCACTCCTGAGATAAGTGATCTCCTTCTCTCGTTCTGCTGACCGTTGTTCATATTGCTTCATTTTTTAGTCTGGGCTTGATACTTCTTGATGATTTTGGCAGCTTTGAGACACTTCTCTATAGCATACTTGTGGAGGACAAGGTTCTTTGCAGCAGGATCGGAGAATTCCTCAGGTTTGGAGTCACTCGACTCATTAGTGTGAGAACATGCATCAGATTCGACATCAGTAAGATGCACAGAGGATGTAAAGCAGTTATAATTATTAGGAGGATATATGGAAAGATTATTGGTATAGTGAGAATTTTCAGTATTCTCAGATTCTTCATTCTGAAATTTGCTCAACTGCATATTAGGACGCCGATCGCCTGATTGCTGAATCAAGTTCTTACTTCCTTCAAAGGGTTTATTTCCTTGAAAGCCTTTTCCTTTGGCTAACTTCATCGAGTCAAAGTTATGGTTTATTTCAAATGTGCGTAAATCGCCAAGGAGATCATCAATGCCAAGTGGTTTAATTCTCTGGAAACTCTCAAGAGCTGTGATCTTCATTCCAAACCTGTCCGGCAAGGTTCTCATCAACTTCTGTACTTGTCTCGCATCCGATATGTGTTCACCAAGCATTGCACTTTGGTTTATAAGATCACATAAACGAGCATAGTACATGACAATAGTTTCATCATCTCTCATCCGGACCTCGTCAAGTTCTGTCACAATCCTTTGAAGCTTCGAGGATTTCACAGCGTTCGTACCTTCGAACTGTCTCTCAAGAATCTTCCATGCATTGTGAGCTGTGGTGCACCAAATAATCATCTAGTGACGCGTTAGATCCACAGCCGACATGATAGCATATAGTGGCTTCTTCAGCTTGTCTTTCTTCATCAGTCCAAAGATCTCCCAGTTTCTCGACTAGAACTTGATCAGCCGAGGTCGACGACGAGGATTCACTTGCCTTAGTTTTCAGTGTAACTTTCTTCATAAGCGGTGTAGTCCATCCTGACTCAACAACTTGCCAGGTTCCTTTTCCCTGGGAGCGAAGAAAGATGGCCATCATGGACTTCCAGTATCCATAGTTCGAACCTTCAAGGTGGAGAGCGCGAAACAGACATACCATCATGATTCATGGTGACCAACCCAAAGAGCCCAAAGATCTTTATCCTGTGATTAGAACAGGAACACTGCTTTGGTGCCAAATGAAACGTATATATTTATCTTTGAGTGCGCTCAACTTTGTAAGAACAAGATAAGAACTCTATATAGCGGAAGCAATAAACCGAAGATTTTAAAACTCTTCAGGGAAGCATCCCACTTTCCCTCAAAGCTCTTTGATTGATAACACTTTTGAACATCGTTTGGACTTATAACAACTAGACCTCCATTCTAGGCTACCCACAACAATGAATGTAATATCCCATTCAGTAATTAATAAAACTGATTATTCTAAGTATGAACTAATTACTTTTATTAATGCTCGTTCCTAGTTCCGAGCCATTTATTAAGTTATTCAGTTAAAAATTCGACTTTAAGTCGAAAGTATTCTCGGTTCAATATTATTCAGTAATCAAGCCAGTTCAGTAATTAATTAATTCTGGTCTGTTTATTTTTATAAATAGATTTATAAGACGGGATTAATTAATATAAGATGACGAATAATCGAAATTGAGTATATTTTGATTAATCGTTTAAGATAAGTAGTGAACTGAACCCAAGTATGTTCGGTCATGAGTTGAACTTAATTAAGAAATAGCCGAGCCTTAGTACTAAATACTTAGAATTTTTCTAAGTGTTTAAGTCATCAAGATACGATCATAATATTGAGCCTTAGCATAAGTTGATACAAGTTAAGTCTCGAAGTGCGGTTAAGTATCCATGAACATTTAAGTGATAAATGTTTAAAGAAGTGAGAAAATTTATTTAGACATTATTGTCTATTTAAATTACTTTAAGAGAAACCGAAATTTTTAGAATTTTCGGTTTTACGGTAATCGTTCGGTTTAAGTCCGAATGTGGTTCTGTAAATGTAGAATATTTCAAGATAGTTATGTTAGATCCTAAGAAGCAATATGTTCATTAAATTGAAGAAAAACTGTGAGTAAAGAATTTAAATTTTAGAATTTTCAGTTTTACGGTAAACGTTCGTTTTAAGTCCTAATTGAGTTCCGTAAATTGTATTATTCTCGTTTATTAGCATAATCCAAGACCATATATGAGCATTACTTTTCAGTAAAAGAGTTTTAAAAATCAGCCATTTTGAAAGAAAATGCATAAGTAATAAAAAAAGGATGATTTTTATTATTTTTATTATTTTGTTCCAAAGATTTTTATATGATGAATGGTGACATTTTTTCAATAATATATGGAATCAATTACATCAAATTAAGCACGAAATTTTGGTCATCAATTGGTGAGAATGAGATGAGAAAATCACAACAAAGTTTTGCTAAGTCTTTAAGTTAGCATTTTTTTTCAACAATTGGTGAGAATTTTATTAAACTTGGTGGAATAAGTTTTATCTACAAAAAAGCTCATTTATGGCTATAGATAGAGGCCATTTTTTTTATGATTAATTATGTTTGGATAAGAATACAAGTTAATCATAAAATAATTTATGATTAATTAAGTTTATAAGTTAAATTGTTTATTTTGTTCATTTCTTCAGTCCATTATGATGTCTTGCCAATTTGTGCCTATAAATAGAGGCCTAAAAATCAGAGTTCTCACACCAAAAAGTACCAAAAGATATATAAGAGTGTAAGAGAGATAAGTAATAGAAATTGTGAAGAAGTGAAGAATTTAGAAGTGAAGAATCAAGTTACGATTCTAGCAAAAAGGAGGTAATTTACTTATCTTAAAGTTTTATGCTTAAGTTCATACTTTGATAATAGGTTTAGGTGTTTATAAGTATGTATATGATGATTGAGAAGTTAAATTTATAATTGATTATATGAATAAAAAGAGTTAAAGTTGTTCAAGATCAATTATATGATATATGTACTTGATTTGATGAGATGTTGGTGAAGATATGAATAATTTGGAAAAGTATGATTTAAATGAGTAATTCTTGTGTGAAAGAGGAGTACATGAGAACAAGAATTAAGTTATTTGGCATAGTATAACTTAAGTTATAGAGATTTGAAGATGAACATGTATACTGAATTTTATGTTCAATGTTTTAGTTGTATCTTCAAATTCTAATAACTTGATGTATTTGCATGCTAAAATTATGAAATTTTTATGACATGTCTAATTATGAGTTGAGATTATGACTGTTAAATTTCATGATTTGAAGATGAGAAATGAATAAGTTGAGATAATTAGATGGCATATAGGTAAAGATGAGTTTATATGCAAGAATATTCATGATATATTCAAGTTGTTTAAATGAGATTATTATGAACAATTCTCATATAAGTGATGAACAATTTGACAAAGTTTTGTTTAATATGTTGAGTATACAATTTTATAAAGATTGTTTTAAATCTTACATATTAATATCATGATTAAAAATTGAGTATGATTTGAGTTTATTTTCACTTTCAAGTTAATTAAGTGAAAAATGAGTATAAGCCAATATATAAGATTTGGGAGATATGATATATGATGAGTTAAGTATTTGATTGAGTAAAAGATCAAGAAAAGTTAAGTTTGAGCAATAGCAGGAATATTGAAATTTTATAAGATTTGGATAAGTTATCAGAATGAGTTGAGAATCCGAGCATCTTATTGAGTATACGAGCATAGTACTTCGTATATTTGTTTATATATTTTTATGTAGCTTGAGGAGTTAGCTATTCGAGATCAACACTTACGATTTTTCAAAGGAGAAAGGTGGGGACCCAGACTGGGTATTACATTGAGTATATAATATTGATATCATGTTCGAGGTATGTATACAGTTTAAGTTTATACGCTTGGGATGGGAGGCATTCAGTTGTCTCAGAGTATATCCTAAGTTCTGATGGAGGCCGTTTGAGTTGCCTTGAGAAATATCCATCAGATTGTGCACAAGTATCCGATCAGATATCGGCCAGATTCAGTTTAAGTTACTGGAACAGATTTCCAGTCCAGATATATATCAAAGATCATGATATTGTATTATTATTGTTGTTTACTTTAGTATGGGTGATTTCGGGGTACAAGAGGATCAGTACTCACCCCCATTGTGTTTTTCAGGTAACAGGGTCGGGCCGGAGGTGTGGGCTCGAGATGTGGTGGTGATGGTCGTGCACTTATTTCATGTGGACATTTATTGAGTATTTGATATGTCTGTATAATAAACCACGTTTTTAAGTATTTCCGCTATGTACATTAAGTATTGAACTTGCATTTTTAATAAATTCCAGATTTCAAGTTTTTACCAATTCTAGAATTATGAATATGGTACAATTAAATGCAAGTTTAAAAGAAATCTGTTTTCTTTATGTCTAGAGAAGTATTAGACAAAAAGTTTAAAGATAAATGGATTTTCAAGAAGATGAGTTTGAGTAGCATCTCGAGTTAGTCGCAAAATATTTCGAAAGAGTTATAAGTATTTTCGAAGTAAAAGTTGCGAAAAAGTTACTCTGATGAGCTGGGTGTTACAGGTTGTATCAAAGCTAGAGTAAGTGCTCTGTATACTAAAAGTTTAAGTTTCAGAAAACAGTTTCAGGAAAACCGACCACACCACACTCACACCTCGTCGACTACCAGGTAAGTGTTGTTAAAAGTTTTTATGAATGTTTTTATATAAGCAAATTACTAAGTCTATGCTCAATAGAATTCGGATATCCAAATTTTAGAAATCAGAAAAGATACTCAATCAAAGATTTTAAGAAATATCATATTACTCCCGAGAAATTCAGAGTTATCGAGTTAATAAGTAACTCGTACAGAAATAATGGCTTATCTTGAAATTATTGTTTAATTTCTAATTGTACTAAAATTTATTATGGGATTAATAATCCAGATGGCACGAAGAGTGAATCAATGTCAAAGAGAGATGACATCAGCAGAAGTAGTTGCCCAGTTTCGTGGCTACAATGCTGAGAAGTTTTCTGGACAAGGAGATCCTTGTATGGTGGAAGAATCGATCCAAGGTCTAGAGACAATCTTTGAGATTACTGAGTGCTCGGAGAAAAATCGCATTCTCTGTGCTCAGTTGCAAATGACTGGAGATGCTCGTCTCTGTGGAATTCTTACTGGGGCATGCGTCCTGGTGAGAAAGAGAATCTCACTTGGGCCCAGTTCAAAGAGATGATGAAAGATAAGTACTACCCTGACTTCTATAAGGCTGAGATGGAACGCCAATTCCTGGTGCTAGTCCAGGGAAATCGTTCAATAGATGAGTATGAACGAGAATTTACTAGGTTGGGATCCTTTGCTCCCAATTTAATGGAGATAGAGGCAAAGAAGGCGAGACGTTTCCGAGATGGCCTGCTACCCTCGATCCGTCATCATGTCGCCGGACACAATATTTAGACTTATGCTGATATTGTGGCCAAGGCTCATGAGATCGAGGCTAGTTTCAAAAGGGGAGATAATCAAGTTGTGATACAGCCATTATCACAATTTCCAACAGTACCACCAGCTCAGTTGGTACCTGTTCAGCAAGAAAAGAATGGAAAGAACAAGAGAAAGTGGAAAGGTCACAAGAATGACCGCAAAAATAAGCAGAAGCAGCAAGGTGAGCGGGTTCTAGTCTGTGCCAACTGTGGAAAGCATCACAGAGGAGAATGTCTAGCTGGACAAAATGTATGCTACCATTGCCGAAAGCCTGGGCATGGCATGAATTTTTTCCGGATAGGAAGCAGCAGCAGCTTTAGGGGCAACCTCAGCAGCAGAGGGGAGGAGGACAACAAGCCCAGGTCTATGCTATTAATCAAGCTGAAGCTGAGCAGAACCCAGGTACCATGTCTGGGATGATTATTTTAAATGAAATGCCTATTTTTGAATTATTCGATACTGGAGCAACACATTCATTTGTGTCAAAGAGATGTATAGACGCAATTGGAGTTAAGATTATTAACACTATTGACCCTCTTGAGGTAAGTTTAGCCTCAGAGAGGAAAATAGAGACAAGCTCTAAGGTAGAGAACCTTAGTGTTAATATTGGAGGAAAAATCTTGAGATTAGAGGCGTATGTTATCGAAATGAGGGATTTCGATCTCATACTTGGAATGGATTGGTTAACGAATTATCGAGCTAATATTCGTTGCCATGAGAGAGAGGTAATTCTTTATCTTCCATAAAGTAATCAAATTACTTTCTATGGTGCAAAGATAAGAACCCTACCACGTGTAATCTCTATGGAGAAGGTGAGAAAGATTCTGCAAAGGGAGGATTGCCAAGGGTATTTGGTGAGCATTGTCGAAAATGATTCGAAAGCACAAACACCTCATGATATTCCAATTGTTCGTGAGTTTGTGGATGTGTTTCCGAATCAATTACCCGGAAGACCACCCAACAGACAAGTGGAGTTCACAATTGACCTTGTTCCAGGAGCAGCACCAGTGTCGAAGGCACCATATCGAATGGCACCGTAGGAGTTACAAGAGTTGAAGACTCAAATCCAGAAGTTGTTGAAGCTTGGTTTCATCAGACCAAGTGTTTCCCCTTTGGGAGAACCTGTTCTATTTGTCAAAAAGAAGGACGGATCCATGAGGATGTGTATCGGTTATCAGGATTTGAATCGATTAACGATAAAGAACAAGTATCCACTCCCAAGAATAGATGATTTGTTCGATTAGTTGAGAGGAGCTTGCGTATTTTCTAAGATAGATTTACGTTCAGGCTATCATCAACTGAAGATTAAAAAATCTGACGTAGCAAAGACTGCGTTTCGAACAAGATATGGTCATTACGAGTTTGTGGTTATGCCATTTGGAGTAAGTAATGCACCAGCAGTGTTCATGGATTTAATGAACCGTGTATTCCATCAGTATTTAGATCAATTTGTTATCGTCTTTATTCATGATATTTTGGTCTATTCCAAGAGTATGGAAGAACATGAGCAACATCTAAGGAGTGTTCTTGGTACCCTTAGACGAGAGAAGTTATATGCCAAGTTCCCTAACTGTGAGTTTTGGTTAAAGAAAGTTGCGTTTTTAGGCCATATTATCACGGAAAGAGGCATAGAAGTTGATCCTGCAAAGATTGCAGCAGTTCAGAGCTGGTCAATACCTAAGAATTCGTCTGAGGTTCCTAGTTTCCTTGGATTAGCAGGTTATTATCGTAGATTTATCGAGGGGTTTTCGAAGATAGCTCTCCCTTTGACAAATCTAACGAGAAAATCTGTGAAGTTTGAATGGACAAATCGTTGTGAAGAGAGTTTCCAAAAGCTTAAGAAGAAGCTTACCACGACTCCAGTACTGATTATTCCAGATCCTACTAGAAGTTTCACTATCTATAGTGATTCTTCAAAGCAGGGTCTTGGATGTGTACTTATGCAAGATGGTCAAGTTGTTGCATATGCTTCGCGACAATTGAAGCCTCATGAACAGAATTATCCAGCTCATGATCTAGAATTGGCAGCAGTAGTTCATGCACTCAAATTTTGGAGGCATTATCTCTATGGTGGCCGGTATGAAATATTCACTGATCACAAGAGTTTGCAATATATCTTCATACAGAAAGAGCTCAACATGCACCAAAGAAGATGGCTAGAACTTGTGAAAGATTATGATTGCACTATTCAATATCATCCGGGAAAAGCGAACGTTGTAGCTGATGCCCTAAGCCGTAAGGTGAAGGGTGAGTTGTCTTGTTGTATATCTCAACAGGGACAACTTATTAAAGATTTCGCCCAGATGCAAATTAAAGTAGTTGAGTCACTTCCTAAGGAGATTACAGGAAGTGTCAACTCAATGAAAATTCAACCAATGTTGAGGGATAGAATCCGGAGAGAGCAAACTTTCGATCAATTTATCCGAAAGATAGAAGATCATACCGGAGGAGTAGAAGGCTTTTACCGAGGAAGGGATGGAGCCTTAGAGTTCAGAGGCAGGATTGTTGTGCCGAAAGTCGAGTCCTTGCGAAGGAGATCTTGACAGAAGCACACAGTGCGCCTTATTTAGCTCACCCTGGAAGCACCAAAATGTATCACGACTTGAAAAAGTCGTTGTAGTGGAAAGGGATGAAGAGAGATGTAGCAGACTTTATAAAGCAGTGTTTGGTCTGTCAGCAAGTTAAGGCCGAGCACAAGAGTCCATTAGGTCTGTTACAACCACTTGAAATTCCAAAGTGAAAATTAGAAGAAGTTACCATGGATTTTATTACAGGGCTACCTAAGTCATCTGAGCAGCATGATGCGATTTAGGTAGTAGTGGACAGATTGACGAAAGTCGCCCACTTTATGCTTGTGACAATGACCATGTCAATGGACATGTTAGCCGAGATTTATACTCGTAGAATCATTTGACTCCATGGAGTGCCTGTTACGATCATATCAGATCGAGATCCCAGATTTACTAGCAGATTCTGGGCGAGTTTGCATGAGGCAATGGGCACACAATTGAAGTTTAGTTTGGCTTATCACCCAGAGACAGATGGTCAGTCCGAAAGGACTATCCAGACGCTCGAGGATATGCTCAGAGCTTGTATTCTGGATAGAGGTGCCAAGTGGGAGAAGTGGTTACCATTAGTAGAGTTTGCCTACAATAAAAGTTACCACGCATCAATTCAGATGGCTCCTTACGAAGCACTTTATGGCCGTAAGTGTCGTTCGCCCCTTTATTGGGATGATGTTGGAGAGAGACGAGTCCTTGGTCCAAAGATGATCGAGGAGACAGTTGAGCAAGTAGCCTGAGTTCGAGAAAGGCTAAAGACTGATAAGAGTCGGCAAAAGTCTTCAGCCGATAAGCATAGAAGAGAGATGCAGTTCGAGGTAGGAGATAAAGTATTCTTGAAAGTTCGACCAATGAGAGGTGTCGTTCGTTTCGGGATGAGAGGCAAGTTGCATTCTCGTTATATAGGTCCATTTGAAGTTCTGGAAAGAGTTGGAGAAGTATCTTATCGTTTAGCTTTACCTCCTGAGTTGTCAAGTGTGCATAATGTTTTTCAAGTATCGATGTTACGTCCATACATGAGCGATCCAGAGCATGTGCTTTAGCACAATGAGATTCAAATTCAGCCTGATCTAACTTACGAGGAACAGCCGGTAGCAGTTTTGGACCGAAAGGTTCATCGGCTCAGGAAGCGAGATATTCCCCTTGTTCGTATTAGATGGAATCGCCATGGAGAGTCAAATGCCACTTAGGAACGGGAAGCTGATATTAGAGCTCGTTTTCCAGACTTTGAGTTTTGATATGTACTCTGAAGGTATGTATCTCAGTTTCAGTATTTCCGAGGGTGGAAATAGTTTTAAGGGGGGTAGATTGTAATATCCCATTCCGTAATTAATAAAAGTAATTAGTTCATACTTAGAATAATTACTTTTATTAATGCTCGTTCCTAGTTCTGAGCCATTTATTAAGTTATTCAGTTAAAAATTCGACTTTAAGTCTAAAGTATTCTCAGTTCAATATTATTCAGTAATCGAGTCAGTTCAGTAATTAATTAATTCCGGTCTGTTTATTTTTATAAATAAATTTATAAGACGGGATTAATTAATATAAGATGACGAATAATCGAAATTGAGTATATTTTGATTAATCGTTTAAGATAAGTTGTGAACTAAACCCAAGTATGTTCGGTCATGAGTTGAACTTAATTAAGAAATAGCCGAGCCTTAGTACTAAATACTTTGATTTTTCTAAGTGTTTAAGTCATCAAGATACGATCATAATATTGAGCCTTAGCATAAGCTGATATTGACCCTTTTACGAACTCCCTGGTTTTATTTTCTTGTCGTATATCGTTGTTGATTCAATCGAGCTCGTGAATCATTTTCCGTTGATTATTGTTTCGTTTTGTTCGTTGTTGTGAATTGTGAAATTTCGTGGAAAATCGGAACTCTCGTTTTGTAAAAATCGATTCATGACGTTGTTGTGATTATTCGAGTAAATTTCGGTGTCTCGTTGAAATGTTTCGGGTCGTCTTGCTCGTAATTGCTTCGTTCGAGCCTATTATGTTGTTTCGTTTATTCGGCTCGAAAACCTGTTTTTTTCATAAAATGTCGAACTCTGTAAATCGTGATTTTTGTGAATTTATTGATTTCTCGGAAACCCGGTTGTCGTTGGATATGTCGTCGTCGAATTTAGTCGAAGTTTGTAGCAGCTCTGTATTTTTTTTCGCAGCTCTGTTCGCTTTCCTTCTGTTCGAATTTCAGTTCTGTAGCTGGCCTCTGTGTATTATATTAAGTAGCTATTATTTCATTTAAGGTCACAACCTGTCGGGTGGTCCAGTGGTGTGCGACTGTAACGCCTCGTTTTATTTTAAAGAATTTATCGAATTTATTTAACAAAAATCAGAGTTTTTTTTTTTTTTATACATCAACCAACAACACACATGCACGAGCTAACAATAAAACAAATACCAAAACATAAGTCTCAAACCATTTTAATAGGTCTAGCCTTATTCAAAGTTCAACCAAATCCTACACATACATAAGCCAACAGTTATACAAATAAACCAGCTTATTCAAGTCTCAACATTATCCAAAAAGTTTAACATAAATCCATGGTTCATCCAACACAAACATGATTTCAAGCTGAACCATAAATAATCCAAAATAAAAGCAAGTAGTTCATCATATAATAAAAATAGGCAGAAGCAAAGACACATCAATTAATGACCACCATCTCGCTCGTCCTACGCCACCGCCTCCAGCTCATCTCAACCTAATACAAAGGAAGAGAGAAGACGACAAGAAAATATCACCATTATCGCACAGTTATCCCGTATAATTATTTTAAAAGCAGTATCACGATAAACAGTATCAGTATCCGTATGCATAGAATTCATAGCCTAAACCCCCTATCCGGCCCTATCGCAAACCTCCTATGTACATACAACAAACCTTCCGACCACTCATCGGCAAGGCCGTTATTGGAAAATTTCCCCCACCCCGAACCACTCACGGATCATGGGAGTCCACCCCGAACTACTCACGGATCCTGGATGTTTTCCAGGAGACAGTGGAGATGTTTTTTCCCCCCGAAACTCACACGGATCAGGGCGTTGCCTCCCGGATACAACGGGCAGGTGACCTCTCACTGTTATGCATTCGTCAAAGGCACTATCGTTCGGGACACTTAGACTAGAGTTCTCATTCATACAATAATTTTCAAAAGAAACATTATACGAGATAGTAAGTGCGATAAATATGGAATACATCATAAATGTACCCACCTGATAGCAGCACGGTTCACAGTCACAAATCTCGAAATAAGGCAAGATCAACACCTCTAGACACCTACATGATGTCAAGATCCTACAATCAGAATCTATCTCGACTTAAATCGGAACACTAAGACTCGGCTCTAAACTCGACCAAACCACATAAGGGAGTTCACACAAATCCATCTAAGGTTTTACCAAGTCAAACTCACATAAAACCAAAAGCAAGTCGGTTTCCAAATTCATATAAAAAATTATGCTCGAAAATAGAAATCATTTAATCGCATGAAAATAGAAGGTCAAGCTACCCTACGAATTAAGCTCTGAAAATTTACACAAAATTTCATCTCCCAGAAACATGTAAAATCACAAAGTTTCAGCTTTAAACTCAAAATACCCTATTTTATAAAATTCGAATAGTAATTCAGCAAAAAAGGCACATTAATTCATACTCAGACTTAATGAATGAAACTGAATCTGAAAATTTTACACAGCAACATACAGTATGCCAAAGCCAACTTCTAAAAATTTCAGCCTTAAATGATAACTGCTGCTATTTTTAGAAATTCAAACGAGCAACAACAGTTTATCAAATTTAAATTCAAACTGAATCAAAACAGACACTAAAAATTCCCATATTTTACAAACATGATCAAACACCTAAAATATGACTCTCAGCAAAATTTCAGAATTTTCCATGCAGTAACCGATTTTTAAAAATTCAAACAACATTTCTGCCAAATCAATAAATAAAATATTATCCATATCAAATCAACTTCAAACATTCCAAAAATTTAACACAATACATATAAGTCACAGAGGCACGACATATTCAAATTGCAGCTCATTTTAGTCAAGCATGAATTGATTATGCATTTAACAATATTGCGAACAGAATACAAATTAATTATTCAAAATAGCTACAGGTCTCCAAAAATTATGAACATTTTACACAAGGCAGGAAATGAACAGATAACACATCCCCCAAAATTTCACATCGTTTCGAGCAGCGAGCTATTTTTAAAAATTCGAACACCGAAACAGCAATTTACAAACTCGACAACTTGGCAATTAAATCACAACATAAAATTTCTCGTCCGAGGCCTTTTCATAAGACCAAGGACTTGACATTGTTCCATTATCCACCGACTTACACGACTTTCGAGGTCTCCTTCGATTTTCGAGAAAATCGAAGCGATCCCGAACATACGAACACAATAATCACAACAATTCAATATATTTGCACTTATTCAACAATAAATTCACATTATATATATAACACGAGCACAACAAGAATATGAACAATTTAACGAACATATATGAGTTAAACGTTGCTGCTGGTTCACGGGCTCGCCGGGAACGGAAAGGAGGGTCGCCGGACGTTGCTCGAAGGGACGTCGAGCTCGCCGAAAAATTCAAAGCTTCGCGGCGCGGTGGCAGGAGGTCTGCTCGAAATCGCCGGAAAAACACGAAGCAGGGTCGCCGGACTGGTTTCTTCACGCCGACGTTGATGGACGATGCGCGGAGGAGCAGCGAGCAGCGGCAGGAGAAGGGTTGCGGCGCGGCGAGGGGTCAGCGATGGCGGGGCTTCGGTAACTCGCCGGACTGGTTCAAGGTCGCCGGAAAAAGCTCCAACTGGACGATGATGATGATGAGGGAGATGATGACGAGCGAAGATGGTCGATGACGAGAGCGAAAAAATCTCAGCGAGGGATGATGAAGGATAAACGATTGCGATAGTGATGATGATTGAGGAAGAAACGATCAAAATCACAGAGAAAGAAAAAGAACAAAATTTGCAATCGTTTTTCTTTTCTGTGAAGGAAAATCAAGCTGCGGGATTTGTACAAAGAAAACGATCGAGACATACATATATATACATATACTTGTATTAGGTTTCGATCTCTTGTTGTCCAAGACAACACAAACTCACACACACGCACGCTAGGAAGAAAGGAAAAGGAAAAATCTGTCGGGCCGGGCCCGAGAAATTTGGGCCAATTAGATTTTTGGCCGGTTGGGATATCAAATCGGCTCACGGGCTCGATTAAAAATTTAAACGGATATATTCGGGCCTAATTCGGTTCCAACGAAAATTATCGGGCTCGATTTCAAATGCAAACGCGCGATAAAAATGAACTAAAAAATAAATAAATATATTTCATTTTTTTATAATACACATTAATAATTAAATATATCACAAAAATCAATTAGACAATTACACGTTTAGCATTTAATCACATTTGACAATTAATAAATATTATGGCATTCAAGAAAAATACATATAAATATTATCACAATAATAATAATAATAATAATAATAATAATAATAATAATAATAATAATAATAATAATAATTACTACAAATAAATCACAAATAAATGGGGCATTACAGTCTACCCTCCTTAAACAATTTCCGTCCCCGGAAATCAAAGAAAAATCATCCCAACAGGACAACTGACACAAGAGAGAAACTCAAACCACTAAACTCGGATACTCGGTCCGAATCTCCCCACTCTACCAAGTCACACCGCACTAGCCATGGTTACCCCGCCGGACTTTGACGAGTACCTCTTCCGGACTCTCCCTGCTGGATTCGTCAATCCAGTAGGTCACCGGTACCTCATCAGAGGTAAGGTTCTGCCCACATGCAGCTCGTCAAAGATCGCCTCGTGCCTAGAGTCGCGCACCTGTCCCCACTCCATGAGGCACTGAACAGGTCGTGCACTCTTGCAAGCTCTGGTGATGGGGTCAACCGTCAGGCTAAGATGCCGACTCGATCAAGAATCACGAAAGGACCAACAAATGTGGCTGATACTTTCTCTCTTCCCAGAACTCGAGGCGTACAACGCCTCATTCCGTACTCAAAACCTCGCACGGTACCATCGAGATCGTCGCTCATTAGCCATCGCTATAAGCGTACTTTCCCATGGTAGGAAAAACCACACGACATACTTATCGAGTACACCAGACTCCAACCAGTCTCTCAGGGTCTCGACAGCATGTCCTAAACGCATAACTATCTGGATTTCTACGCGGTGCCAAGTTCAGTCTCGTGCCCGGGTCACGTTGACAACTTGCCCATGATCCCAACATGATCCGTGCGTCCGTATCAAACGGGCTGCCACGGGATCTCATAAGAAAGGCTAACAAGCAACAATAACACCATAACTCAACACTGATACCTACAGAAGCCACGGTTCTGCTCGATATCGGTGACAAAGCCTCATTCCTTGCCCACACGAGTAACAGCTCGTATGCGGTTTAGGAAGTATCGACTAGACATTCGAAAACAACTTCTATCACAGAAACTGGCTCTCAAATAGGGATGCTCGACGATCCCATTATAACGATCTAAAAGGACATAGCCAGTCCGAGGTTTAATGCACTGTCTCCCGAGAGATGCCATACACACAAGCGCTGCATAAGCGGGGCGCTGGGACGTGCGCGTACATCTGTTCGGAGAACAGTTGCAAGGTCAAGGTTTCGGCCACACACTAGCTTGGGGAGCTCCTGCGTTCGGTGATGGTGGCTGCAGTGCGAGTCAACGATCGGCCCTGCCGTGCCTCACGTCTCTCAGCACGGGCTCGCGTGCTCGACCACCACTTCGCGTGACTACACCCAGTCAGCGTCGGCGTTCGGTTCGAGGTACAATAAGGATTACTCTAATTCAAGGCTCACACTATCTGAGGTAGCCTGGAAGGAAAGGTTTTCACAAAACCGATCAACATTAGGATATAACAAAGACATCACATTTAAAGAAAGCGAATATCGGCATCCTCAGCTAGGAATCATCCTCAACTCAGTGGTCATTGCCGAGCAATGAAAATGATCAGCTCGCATGACTAATCGTGCCGGCAGTCTTAAACGAGCTCAAACTCTACGCCGCTAAGCTTTTCACGTTTACGGATCTCACCACGAAGCCTCCTTGGTTGATTCGTCTCGATCGCGTCTCGAATATAGGTCATCAACGATAAAATAAAACACGACTAATTGATCCGGGCATGAATGAAGTACCAGACCGAATGACATCACCAAATAAAATCGAAGGAACGATTTCAGACAAGCGGAAAAGAAACGAAACTGCTCGTCTTAATCAATATATCAGGTTGCAAATCTTGAAATGAAACTCCAAACAACAAAAACAAGAGTTTTCAGAGGGTTGCCAAATAGTCAAATACAAAGGTTCACTCTCAAAACTCCGAAGGGAAAAAGAACGAGAGTTTTAAAAGATTAACTATGAACGCAATTCGAAAACGAAGACGGTTCTATACTGCACGATGTTCTTACATCTGGCTCGACTACCCTCCTATAACAAAATATCCCTAGAAAGGTGTCGAGGCTCCTCCCGATTAGGTATGCGACGATTTTCACGTACGCCACTTCGATTCAAAGTTAAAATAGAGCACGAAAGAAAAATTGTCCGCCGTCTATCTCGAAGTTAAGGTATTCTCAAGTTGACCTTCGCATTGACTTAGTGAAGTTACTGCACACGGTACGAAAATCAAATATATAAGATGGTCTCGAAATACAATTCAAACTTGACTACCAAGCGAAAGGTAGTAGTCAAAGGAAGTGGAAAAGCACTCGGGCGGCAAAGGCGTGAATGGTAGGTTATAAGGGTTGAAAACGGATCAAGCTCGCACTCTTTCCTTCTGTAGTTTAGCCTCGCACTCTTGCATTTTTTCTTCGAGCAACTTCGCCTTGTGCTCGGACATCGTCAATTGATCCGTCAAGGTTTGCACTTCGGTCTTAAACTGACCGTTCTTCTCGGGGAAGGACGCTATCTCACTCTGAGCTTCAGTAATCTGAGCCTCCTACTCAGCCAACTTGTCCTTCAATGCCGCCTCAGACTTGGCCGCTTAAAGGCGACCATCATCTCGTCACGCTTCTCAAGAGTATCCTTCTTCTCGTTTAGCTGGGCAGCGTTCATTTGATAAACATCTTCAGACATGACAAGAGAAACAAGAGCGCGCCCTAAACAAGCTTTAGCATAGCCAAGCTTATGAACACTTGGCATAGTGGAAACTCCCATTTCGGTCATCGGGTCCCATGCCATCATAGGGACCCGAGCAGCATCCAGAACATGATCTGGTAACTTAGTTCTCGATGAAATATGGGGAAACCGAACAGACTGAAAAGTTGAATACCAATCTTCAACCGTTCCTTTCAGTAAGTTAAAGTTAGCCTCCTCTCCTCGTCAATTGAGAGGAAGGCTCTATCCATAAGTGGCAGCGTCTCACCCCCCTTGCCTTTGTCCTTATGGCCTCGGTCATGTCTCTTTTTAGACCTCTCTTCGGCACCAGCAGAAGAGCCTTCGACATATTTTTTTTTTAACTTTCTTTTCTTTGGCCGAGCACTTTGCTCCTCTCTCGGCGTTTCGGTAATAACGGCAGTTTCAACAGACTTCGGGACCCTGGTGTCTTCTGGAATAGACAGCGTCCGAACCAATGCCTGCTCGGTATTCACTGTCTCCTCCGGCATCGCAGGATTGTCCCTCTCAACATTAACAGTGATATTCGTAGGGATAGTCATCCCATCAATAAGAGGCCCATGAACGGATGCGTCTGACTGCCATTCACCTCCTACCCATAACCACTCTTCTTGGAATCCATGAAGAGTCTCAGGGATATCCCGTATCAACTCGCTGATTTTAAAATCTTTCTGTGGCCTCCCACCGGCGAAAAAAGCAGCAAGAGGATTCGGCTACCTACTCGGACTCTTCTTAAAGGAGTAAATACTTCTTATATCATCCCGAGAAGGCGCTCCCCAGCCTTTCTCACTCATGAGGACCATTAACCCAATGATCCTCTTTCAGCTATTGGGGGTAATTTGATAAATTCTTAACCCCCAATCACGCATATACTCAGTAATTGTATTAGGGAGAGGAAAACGTAGCCCCGACCTCAGACTATCTGCAAAAACACCAACGCAACCCGGCGGAGGACAGGTGATTCTTTCACCGGGGTAAAGCGTAAATAATTTCACCAAAGAGGGGACCCTAATTTTCTCACGCAGTAGAACAACATCGGCATCGGTCAAGATACCCTAATTTGCTCACGCAGTAGAACAACATCGGCCTTCTCTAGCTGTTCGACACCACCATGGCATTTCTCTCAGTTTCCTTGTCTTCTTCGACGTTGTTTACATTTATCTTAAGGTGTCCAACAAGCATCGGGTCCCACCGATGGTATTCGAACAGCAATTCCACCAACTCGGAATCAACTTGTTGACGGACGTTTCCGGTCAACGGTTAAAAAGATAAGTAATGAAAAGGTAATGAAGAAAAGACAAGGAAATATGGTTTAATTATGATTTTATTAAGAGATCGCGAGGTCGGCCTCTCGTACGAGGTCGGCACTTGCGATGTACTTACAGGTTCTTACACGAGTTCCTTACAAATCTAGAGAGGGAGAATATAGAGAGAGGGCTTTTACAGTTGGGATTCAACAACCCCAAAAATAAATGAGAGAGGTTGCTATTTATAGTGGCCTTTAATGCGGTACTGTTCAGCTGCTGTTCACCGGTCTTGTCGTACAGTAGTTCGACGGGACAGGCCGGCTTTTCTCTGACTGATTTGGAGTAATTTCGGGACCTCCCAATCATTACCTGTAATGCATTTAATGTTGATATAGACTGCATTTAATGCGGACATGCTCTTGGGCCGGGCTAGATGCTCTAGACCTGCTGGCTAGCTTGGGGTGTCCCATCGGTGATCATTGGTTGACAAGTGGTCATATTCTATTATTTTATGAGCATGTAATTCCTTCAAGGGCCGACCTGGCTTAGTGTCGGGCTGCACCAGGACGGCTTGTTCTTCGATGTCTGTGGCTTTTAGTCGACTTCGGCACCAAACCGGGTCAGCACCGGGACGGGGGTTTAAGGGAGTCGACCCCCCTGACAGGGGATCGAGGTGCCGACCTTGCACGGTAAGGGACGATATGCCGACGCCGGGTTCACCCTTGTCGTCATTCTCGTTAACTCTGACTTCCACTCGGATCGGCACCTACAAATAGTTTCGGTGACCGGCTCCTTCGATCCGACCGGTTACCATCCGACTGCCGATCTATCAGACAGGCCTTTTCATAGGAGCCGAACTCGGGTATCAAAATACAGGCCCCCGGGCTCGGATGAGGCCTGCTGTGCCTTTCCCGAGGCCGTCCTTTACTGGTTGGGTCCGAGCCGGGCTCATGGGATTCGTATCTGTTCATTCCTTGAGGTCGACACCTTCATTTCACTTAGGCAATTTCAACGGCTGCGGTTGAAAGGACATGCATTTAGTGGGCCCATGCATGTGCGACACGTGGCAGCACCCTGGCCAAGCGTTTCGAAAGGATGTGACTGTTGACTTCCTTCGGACGTTTCGGTTTCTTCCGTTTCGAATTTTGAATTTCAAAAGACCTGCACACGTGTCCGCGCCTGATTGGTTCAGCGACCTTATATATATCTCTTCTCATAGATTTTATTACTTTTTCTACCTTCGAAAAATTAAGACCTTCAAGCATCCAAACGTTGTGCGAATTTCGAGCTTATCCCAAGGATTTTCCGGCGACGATCTTCGGCTACTTTTCGGTAATCCTTACTCTGCTTCTCTCTTACTTTTCTTTCTCGTCTTTTTGGTCGTGATGTCTTCTTCTCCAAGATCTACGGGCGACGGCGGCGACTTCACCGGCGAGGGCGGCGTCCTTTTCCGGCAGGCGGATGTCATCTTCACCGCCGTCCCTATTTCTGTGGTTCGGCCGGATTTTTCGGCGGTGGAAACAGCCTCCGGTGGCGGAGG
Organism: Striga asiatica; assembly: GCA_008636005.1. Taxonomy (NCBI): domain Eukaryota; kingdom Viridiplantae; phylum Streptophyta; class Magnoliopsida; order Lamiales; family Orobanchaceae; genus Striga; species Striga asiatica. Next base: position 196,344 of record BKCP01006295.1, read on the forward strand.
TGACGACCCCAGTGTCCCTTCGCCGCCGCTGCGCGAGGGTGACGGTACCGATCTGGATCAGCCTGCCGCTGCCGCTGTTGACTCGGTTGACCTTGGTTTTCTGGATACCGACTCCGACGTCGATCTGGACCTGGTCGACGAGACTCTCCGGGGGGATACCAGCGATCGAGAGCGCGTTCCTATGGGGGACGCGTCGATAGATGCCGCCCTCGAGGCGGTGACTACTGTCCCGCCTGGGTTTTGGCGCCGGCCCGAGCGGGTTTGGGCGACGCCGAGCCAGATGTCGGCGTGGAACACTGCTTCGGTCTTGGACGACGCCGATCTAGCCCAACTGAGGGGGAAGTATAACTTTGGACCCGGGGTCCAAATATTTGCGCCTTACCCCGGAGAGCGGATCCACTGTCCGCCGCCGGGCTGCATAGGAGTTTATCGGCACAGCATCCACCTGGGCCTTCGCTTTCCCCTGCCCGGCGCGCTCAACGATATCCTCAGCGAGCTTGAGATCGGCATCAGTCAGTATGTGCCGACGGTGTTCGCTCGGCTCATGAGCTTGATCGTGATGTTCCGCCGCGAAGGCTGGCCCGATCCCACGGGTGCCGAGGTGAAAGCGTTATTTTCTTTCTGGCGCTCCGGTGATACGTGCAATTATTACAGCTCGGTGTTGCCGGGCATTGATAAGTCGTTGGTGGTCAAGTTGCCGGAGACCCTCCACGGGTATATGTCGAAGTGGTTCTGGGTCGGCGGCGAGTGGAGGACCCAGGATGCGACTCGGCACGCGCCGACACGTTTCATTTCCCATACTCGTAAGCTTTTTCCTTTTTTCTCTTTCGTTCTTTACTGATTTTTTCTTTTTTTTGTTCTAACAGGTCATAATTTACGTTTTCAGTCCACAGCACGAGCCCGGCACCCAGTTCTAGTCTCGCTGCTTGGGTCGATACTTTGTTGAGGCTCAATCCAGAGAGGCGACATTACTCAGCTCTCACCAAGGAAGAGACCCTCCTCGACCACAACTTGAGTCCCAAGGTCATCGACAGGTCGTTCAAGCCAGGTATGACTTTTACTCCTGTTCGGCATCTAAACGTTTCTCGGCATCTAATTATTCATCGGCATCTAATTGGCGCTATCTGACTGTTGCTCCTTTGCAGTCTATTACCCCCTCCTCAGGCTCAAAGGGTTTGAATCGGCGAAAGACGCGAACAAATACCGTTGCAAACACCCGAACCCCCTGAAGGCCAGAACAATTGCGGCAATGTCTGGGCGATTGAACTTAGCGAAGAAGAGGGCGGCTCTGAACAAGGGGCCTCAAGATGCCGAGGTGACCGTCGCGGCGGCACCCGAAGCTATCCCGGCCACCTCCCAGGCCCCGCAAGCGACCATACCGGAACCGCGCCTGACGAGGCGCCGAGCCAGGGAGGAGCTGAGGTTGACCAGCGGCGAGGCCCCAGGCGTGGGCGCCGGGGACCAGGCCGCTGCCAAGAGGAGGAAAGGCGCCGAGGCGAAGGGCTCGGGCCTCGCCAAAGAAAAGGCGGCACATATCCACCAAGACGGGGCGAGCACCTTTGTCCCCGTCGATGCCGAGCGGAGGGCCCGCTTGGCTAAATCTCTTCCCGGCTTTCCAGATGACTGGTATCTGGACCTTCGTGCCGCAGACGGGGTTTCCGTCCCCAACCAGTTCGGGGTCCCCGACGAGATGATTCGGGCGGCTCGGCTCCCACTGGTCGCCTGGACCCCGGCAGCCCAAGCCGCCGTCACCCAGCTCTCCACCCCGTCGCTCATACAGCATGCGGCAGGGCCCATCTCTCGGGCGCTGGTCGAGCTTGTTCAGGCTGCCGATAGGTCCCAAAAGGCCCTGGCGGACCACCGAAAGTTAGAGGCCGACCACGAGCTCTGCCGGGGGAAAATCGCCTCCTTGCATACCCAGGCGAAGCGGACCTCAGAGCTGGAGAACCGTCTCGTGCTGGCCGAGGCCGAGGGGGCGAAGGCCAGGGAGAAGGAGTTGGAGGCTGCCCGGTCGCAGGCCAGAATGGCCGAGGAGCTAAGGAAGGATAGGGCGGCTTGGGCTGCTCGTGAGTTCGAGCTCGGCGAGCAACACGCCAAGGCGATGACTGAAGAGTTTGACCGGCATGTGGCTGAGCTTGACAAGCTTCAGACCCACGTCGTCAGCCTTCAGAAGCAGCTTGAGGCGCACACTGCCGAGTTGGAGAAGCACGTCGTCCAGGACGCCTCGGAGGATGGCCGCCCCCGCATCTCGCTCTGTCTGCCGACGTAACCGGAGGTCCAGAAGCTGTTCAGCAATGATATCATGGCCGACATGGACTCCGGGGTCGGCTACAACCTCTACTGGCTCTTCCAGCGGCTCGACGCCGGCCTGCTAACCTTGGAGGATTTCCGCGAGATCATGCGGGCGAAGATCTCCAAGCATGGGCTAGGTGCCGAGTTCGAGGGGCTCGTATGCGAGGTGGACGAGGAGGAGGAGGCTCTGGTTCAGCGCCAGAGGGAGTGGGGGGACGACGTGATCGTCGGCTTCAAGAACTTCGGGGCCACACCTCCCGACGAGATGCGTCTGGCGTCGGATGAGGCCCTCTCCGACTACACCTCCTTCCTGCTGCCGAGCTGAGACTTCACCGACGAGGCCGACCCCTCCCGCATACTGCGGGGGGCGAACGATCACGAGGCCGGCACCTCGAGGGCGGCCGAGGGCGAGGACAGGGCCGAACCGGACGTGGGCGGGGAGGCCGACAAAGATGCCGAGGCAGAGGTGGAACCCTCGGGCACAGTCGTGGTGGACCTGACCTCCGATCCTTCTCCTGGGAAGTAGCTTATTTTCGGCCTGCGAGCCGCTTTTGTTGACCGCCTGTGGTCCTCTTTTTTTTAAAAAACTTGATTTGCGAATACTTATTTGTTTTGAATGAATGTTAATTATGAATGAATGGGTTTTTAATGCTTTTTTACATATGAATGGGTGAATGTTATTTTCGATTTTTGATCCAAGTATGTGCTTGGTGCCGTGTTGCGTATTTATATACATTTGCATGGCCGGGCCCCGTTGCTGGGCTCGACACTTCTTTTTTATTTACGCGGTCGAGCCCGAGATTGGGCTCGGCACTTTTTATTTACTTGGCCCATTACCTTTCCAATCCATTCGTGGGATCGGGTGACGGCTTGGCCATGTCGAGCTTCGCGTTTGAGCTCGTCGTTCATTTCTTACGTTGGCGCTGCGGCCTTACCGGGCTACTTTGCCGAGCCCGGGTCGTGCCGGCCTGGTCATCGTTCTGACCCGACCTGCACATAATTATGTGGCAGCTTACTTGACCGGTCTCGCGTTCGGACTCGGAGGTATCATTGGCCTGATTGGACTTCCTAGTTGAGTCCAGCTAGTGCCGACCAGGTCATCGTACTGATCCTGGCCGACACTTTGTTCCTTACGTTAATTACGCCGCTTCGACTCGATCTATACTTACTCAAGACAGACGTAAATACATAAAAAATCATACATCTTTAGAAGGTCCATTTATTTTTTACAAGGTAAAATTACAAAAATGAAAATACAAGGTTGTCCTCGACCAACTGGTAGAACTTTTTCAAAAAATGCTGAGTTCCACGGGTATTGGTGGGGGGTGCCGTCCAGGTGTTCGAGACGGTAGGCCCCGTGTGGGAGGACCTCGCTGACCTTGTAGGGCCCTTCCCATTTCGGCTTGAGTGGTTCGGGATCGGGTCCCGTTACCCTTTTTAGTACCAAGTCGCCGACCTGATAGGAGCGAGACTTGATTTGTGAGTTGATGTATCTTTCACTCTGCCTTTTGTACGCTGCGTTTCTGAGCTCGGCTTGTGACTGGTGCTCGTCTATCAGGTTGAGGTTCGCTCTCAACGACTCGGAGTTGGATTCTTCCTCAAAGTGGGTTACCCGGAAAGTCGGGGCGGTGAGTTCGACGGGTACCATCGCCTCAGCCCCATATGCCAGGGAGAACGGCGTCTCTCCTTTGGATGACCTAGCTGTGGTGCGATATAACCAGAGCACATTTGGGAGCTCCTCCGGCCATGCCCCTTTCGTGGCCTCAAGTCGGACCTTGAGCCCTTGTTTGATAATTTTATTTACAGCTTCAACCTGTCCATTGGATTGGGGATGGTAGGTGTCGAGAAGAAGTGTTTTATGCCGTTCTCTTCGCAAAATGCCTCCAGCTTTTTCCTTTCGAACTGTCTTCCGTTGTCAGTGATTATCGAGTTCGGCACCCCGAAGCGACATATGATGGATTTCCATAGGAAGTCGATCATTTTCTGCTCGGTGATAGTGGCAAGCGGCTCGGCTTCTGCCCACTTCGTGAAGTAGTCCACGGCGACAACTGCGTACTTCACTCCGCCCTTTCCGGTAGGTAGGGGGCCGATCAGGTCGACACCCCATTTGGCGAACGGCCATGGGCTGAATATCGACTTCAGGGGCTGCGAAGGTTGGATGATGTTCGGCGCGAATGTCTGGCATTTTGCGCATCTTCGAGCCATGTCCAGGGCGTCCTTTTTCAGGCTAGGCCAGTAGTATCCTTGTCAGAGAACTTTGTGGGCGAGGGCGTAGCCGCCAGAGTGATTTCCGCATACGCCTTCGTGGACTTCCTTGAGAATGTACTCGACGTTCTTCTCCTCTATGCATTTGAGCAAAGGTGCCGAGTATCCCCTCTTGAACAATTCACCGGCCACGATCGTGAACCGAGCTGCCGGGTACGGAGCTGTTTGGCCTCTTTTGGGTCAGACGGCAACGCACCGGTCTCGAGATACGACCGGATCGGGATCGTCCAGTTCAGTTCCTCGTCCGCGGAGGCCTGGTCGGCGCTCATCACGGAGATGCCGAGCACAGAGGGTTGTTCCTTGTGAGCGACTTGCACATACTCGACGCTCTCCACCCCGGTACTCGAAGCGAAGCGAGCCAAGGCGTCGGCCTGCACGTTCTTTGTCTGTGGAATGTGCTCTATTTGGGTCCGAAGTTTGGCTAATTTTTTCTTCACTAGTCCCAAATAGGGGACTAGTCTTGGCTCTTCGACCTCGAACTCCCCGGAAATTTGTTTAACCATCAGCATCGAGTCGGAGTATATGGTGAGGTTGGTCAGACTCATGGCTTCGGCCAAAGCGAGCCCGGATAGCAATGACTCGTATTCGGCCTCATTGTTGGTAGCTGGGAAGAGGTATTGAATCGAATGACAGAAGAGCCTTTTTTGGGGATCCACAAGGACGACCCCCCCGCCTGCTCGTCCGACAGTGGAGGACCCGTCTACGTACATCACCCAAGGTTCCTCGCCTTTCGTTTCCTCGACTCCCGGCGTGAACTCGGCTATGAAGTCCGACAGTACCTGCCCCTTCATTGTTGTTCGGGGTCGGTACTGGATATCGTATTGCCCTAGCTCCACCGCCCACTTGACCATTCGGCCTGAAGTGTCAGGTCGATGTAGGATTTGTCTTAGCGGGTAAGCCGTGAGGACGGTGATAGAATACTCCATGAAGTACGGTCTGAGTTTTCGAGCTGCAGTTACTAAGGCGAAGGCAAGTTTTTCCATTGGCGGGTACCTCAGTTCGGCATCATGGAGGGCCTTGCTCACGTAGTAGATCGGGAACTGGCCTGAGTCATCCTCCCGAATCAGGGCGGCACTTACGGCCACCTCGAAAATCCCCAGGTATAGATAGAGCATTTCACCTGGGTGGGGCTTTTGCATCGTTGGAGCCTGGCTAAGGGTTTCCTTGATGGCTTCCAACGCCTTTTGGCAGGCCGGCGTCCACTCGAACTTGTGATTTTTCTTGATAGCATCGAAGAAAGGTTTGCAGCGATCGGTGGACTTTGAGATGAATCTGCTCAGGGCTGCGAGTTTGCCGGTTAAGCTCTGAACTCCCTTGATCGACGTCGGTGGTCGAAGGTCCTGCACTGCTTTGATCTTCTCGGGGTTGGCATTGATGCCGCGCTGGCTGACGATGTACCCCAAGAATTTTCCCGAACCGATGCCAAAAGTACACTTTTTTGGATTTAACTTCATCGAATAGTCACGCAAAATGGAAAACATTTTATTTAGATCATTTACATGATTGGACGCGTACACGGATTTGACTAACATGTCATCTACATACACTTCCATACATTCGCCTATCAAACTAGCAAACATTTTATTCACTAAGCGTTGATAGGTGGCCCCGGCGTTCTTCAGCCCAAACGACATCATTGTATAGCAATAGAGCCCACGTGCCGAGTAGAAGGAGGTGTGTTCTTCGTCATCCGGATGCATGAGGATCTGGTTGTAGCTGGAATACGCGTCCATGAAACTCATCAGCTCGTGTCCCGAGGTCGCGTTGACCATGTAGTCGATGTGGGGCAGGGGGTAGCTGTCTTTGGGGCAAGCCTTGTTCAGGTCAGAGAAGTCGATGCACAAGCGCCATGCTCCGCTGCTTTTCTTCACGAGTACCGGATTGGCTACCCAGGTCGGGTACCGGACCTCGCGAATGTATTCATTATCTTTGAGCTTGGTCACTTCTTCTTCCAAGGTTTACTGTTGATCCGGGCCGAGCTTCCTTCGCTTTTGCACAACCGGCTTGACCGTGGGGTCGACCTGTAGCCGGTGACAGGCGACCCGAGGGTCGATGCAAAGACATCTGCGTTTTGTCGGAGGAATTCGGTCAGCTCGGCCTTCATAGGCCCCGGCAACTTGCTCCCGATCCGGAGTTGTTTCTGGCAAGTCTCTTCATCAATGAAGATGACTTCGACTTCGTCCATAGGCTCGGCCCTCTTCGTCCCTCATTTCTTCTCGTATTGGGTCCGGGGGTCGAGCTCGTCCTCCTCCATGATTGCCCCTTTGCCGGCCCTTCTCCCCCTGACCATGTCGAGGTCGGCCTCGGAGTTTCCCTCAGTTTGGTCGACACTTTGGTTAGTCGGGGGTAGCGGGCCTGTCTGGCTTCCCAGCATGCGGTCTCTTCCCCGGTGGGTACCAACCGGCCCGGCATCAGGGATTGGACCGCCTGTTTCTAACTCGGGTTCGGCGCTGGCAGGGTCGGCACTGGGTGAGATCAATGGGTTCGAACTCGTCTAGTTTCCCAGCATGCGGTTGCCCCCAAGACCATCATGTGCCGACCCGATGTTCGTCGTTCCGGCGTCGACCAGGGGGTCTATCTCCGTGCGCGGGATGGTTAGGATGCATTCCCGCGCCTCTCTCTGATCCCCTCGGTGGGTCCCCTCCCCGTCGGAAGTCGGGAACTTGAGGGAATAGTGGAATATAGAGACGGCGGCCTTCAGCTTGTAGAGGGCCGTCCTCCCCAGAATGGCGTTGTACTCGTTTGGGCAGTCCACGATTTTGAAAGTTTCTAAGATTGTCTTCGTGGGCTGTCCCTTCTCTCCGAAGTGGATCGACAGAGTGACCTGGCCGACGGGGGCGACGGTTTGCCCGTTGAAACCTTGGATCCGCTCGCGGCAGGGCTGCACCTCCTTCCTGTCGATTCCCATCTTCTTGAAGGTATCGTAGTAGAGGATGCTCGCGTAGGCCCCGGTGTCGACCATGATGCGATGGATTTTAATCGCCATGATCGGCGCCGTGATCACCAGGGCGTCGGAGTGGGGGTGATCAAACAGGAAGGCGTCCTCATCGATGAAGGTGATGGTGTTCAAGGTCGGCTCTGGCGCCGGCCTGCTGTTAGCGTGCATCACCCTTTGCCTGGCATGATAGGCCTGTCGGGCATAGGCCTTGGTGTGCCTCCTGGAGAGGAGGGTCTCGCTCCGACTTGTGTTGACGCGCCGGGTTGGGTGGTCGGTCGGGTCGGCCCCGGTGCATGGGGACCGGTCTCTCTTTCTGCCCCTGGAGGTGCCGGCCTCGTCTTGGTGGGTGGGGCGGAAAGTCATGATTTCGTGGGGGCCACCCTGCTGGGGCTTCTTCCTCCGAGGATTCACGTCGACATCCTCGTCGTTGTCTTAGCCTTCCCCAAAGTGGCCCCCTTTCTTCCTCTTGTCTCCGAAGTTGGTGAACCTCCGAAGCTGGGGGTCATCGATTAGTTTGAGCAATGCCGAGATCAGATTTCGGCAATGGTCGGTATTGTGCCCATGCGCCTTATGGTAAGAGCAGTAGCGGGTCTTATCTACCTTGTCCTTGTCGGTGAACATCGGTTTGGGGTCCGGTAGCAACCCCTTGGCCTTGATCTCTTCGTAGACCGCCGCGGCTCCCACCGAGAAGACGCCTTGGTAGCTTTCTTTTAGTTCCTCGGCCCTTTGTCTCCGCTGAGCCCGGATTTCAGCGAACGACTTGCTCGGCTTCCCCGATTTTTCTTCCTTCGCCTTCGCATTTGCTGGTGCCGGCGCGGCATCGAAGGTGGGGATGGAAGAGGATTCCTCCGCCATTATATAATCTTGGGCGCGGGTGAGGAACTCCTGGTAGGTGGTCGGCTTATTCTGGCATAGGGACCACCTAAACAGCGTTTTTTGTCTCAGTCCACCTTGAGCAGTGATTAGCAGGGCATCGGGATGGCACCGCTTCGTATTTTGGACCCGGTCGTTGAACCGAACAATGTAGACCTTGAGGCTCTCGTTCTCGCCCTGGACGATATTGGAGATGGACTCTTTGGGGGCGAGGTTGACCTGCGATCCGATGAAGTGCGACCGGAACGCCGACCTGAGCTGGGCCCAGGTTGAGATGGAATGAGGGTAAAGAGAATGATACCATCTCTGCGCCTTTGGCCCCAATGTCAAGGAGAACATACGGCAGCGCAGGGCGTCAGAGGCGCCGTGCAGGTCCATCCATGAGGTGTACAGACCGATGTGGGAGTCAGGATCCGAACTCCCATCATAGAGGCCGAGCTGGGGTACTTGGATCTGCTTCGGGACGGCCTCTTGTAGGATGTCAGGGGAAAGTGGCGAGGCGTGGTCTACGACCCGGGAAGCGGGTCGCGTGCGAGTCTGTGGATGGGCTGGGAGTGAAAACTCACTCCCGGTGGGCTGCCGACCTTCCAGTTCGGCAATTCTGCGTTTAAGGGCCGCGACTTCCTCAGTGTCGTTCCCTATGGCTTTGCTTCGCCTGATCACCTCCCAGAGATCACGATTGGCTTGGCTCTTGTCCCCCAAGCGCTTGTGGACAGAGCGGCGGATGACCTGAAGGCTTCGCTCCGGCCGGCTCTCCCCCGTCTGCTCGGTAGGAGCCTGTCTGGTGCTTTTGTCACGGCGATTCTGAGCCTCGCGGTTCAGTGACTGAGCCGTGGTTTTGGATTTTGCCGGGTTCCTTTGCCCCCCGGTCTCCTTCTCGGGAGTGTGGAGCAGGGTATTGCCGAGGTTCTCCGTGGGCACCACGGTGTTTGCCCCGGCTGTTTGACTGGCGAGGGCCTTGGCGAAGACCCCCTCGAGGGCTTTGAGGACATCAGGATGCTGCAGGGCCGCAGCAAAGGTAGGGACTGGTGGAACTGGGACTATGGGTCCCTGCTGAGCACGACGGGAGGTTTCCCCGCCGTTACGGCCACGAGGCTGGGAGCCGGACTGCTGGGTGGAGTCATCACGACCGGATGAAAGCATTTTGAGAAGTTTTTGGAAGTGGAAAGAGTGGGAAAAAGATGAGTGCGAAGTGGAGCTTCACAAGATCGAAAAATTGACACCAAGTAACTTATGGTGCCCTTATTCTAGCGTCAAACTGTTGACGGACGTTTTCGGTCAACGGTTAAAAAGATAAGTAATGAAAAGGTAATGAAGAAAAGACAAGGAAATATGGTTTAATTATGACTTTATTAAGAGATCACGAGGTCGTCCTCTCGTACGAGGTCGGCACTTGCGATGTACTTACAGGTTCTTACACGAGTTCCTTACAAATCTAGAGAGGGAGAATATAGAGAGAGGGATTTTACAGTTGGGATTCAACAACCCCAAAAATAAATGAGAGAGGTTGCTATTTATAGTGGCCTTTAATGCGGTACTGTTCAGGTACTGTTCACCGGTCTTGTCGTACAGTAGTTCGGCGGGACAGGCCGGCTTTTCTCTGACTGATTTGGAGTAATTTCGGGACCTCCCAATCATTACCTGCAATGCATTTAATGTTGATATAGACTGCATTTAATGCGGACATGCTCTTGGGCCGGGCTAGATGCTCTAGACCTGCTGGCTAGCTTGGGGTGTCCCATTGGTGATCATTGGTTGACAAGTGGTCATATTCTATTATTTTATGAGCATGTAATTCCTTCAAGGGCCGACCTGGCTTAGTGCCGGGCTGCACCAGGACGGCTTGTTCTTCGATGGCTGTGGCTTTTAGTCGACTTCGGCACCAAACCGGGTCGGCACCGGGACGGGGGTGTAAGGGAGGCGACCCCCCTGACAGGGGATCGAGGTGCCGACCTTGCACGGTAAGGGACGAGATGCCGACGCCGGGTTCACCCTTGTCGTCATTGTTGTTAACTCTGACTTCCACTCGGGTCGGCACCTACAAATAGTTTCGGTGACCGGCTCCTTCGATCCGACCGGTTACCATCCGACTGCCGATCTATCAGACCGGCCTTTTCATAGGAGCCGAACTCGAGTATCAACACAACTATAACCGTTTCCTCAGATATTGTTCTGCTGCTAGACGCTTCCCCGCTCTTCACCGATGAAGCCATTTTGCAGGGAAAAGAAATAGACGAAGCAAGAAAAATGTTAACAAATAAAGAAAATCGAGATTGTTGCTTACTCTAGAAACGACAAGAAAAATGGAACCCGCTGGTATGAATTGATTAAGGAGTAGAAACAGTGAACAAGTTTGCGGGAGAATGAATAAATTAGCACTTATGCGCAAGGAAATATGAAGTGTAATTTGAGCAACGGGTGCAGAAATTACAAATTGAGCAGAAAATTTGAAAACCTAAGCGATTTCTGAGTCTCGATATTTATACTCTCCGATAATGACCGTTACTGTGCAATTTGGGGGCGCGTGAACACACACGCGACCTTCGAGCGACGCGGCTCGTCGTTTTTTCACCTGTATCCAATAACGACGCGCCACGCGTCAGTCTATATGTATATCTGTTACACCTCTTCAATACTAGCACGTCTTTTCACGAGCCGTCGATTTAAATTCTCTTGTCTGCAACCGTTGTGTCGTTTCCCCGTCCGTCCGTTACTCATTCTCATGAAAATATATGAGTTCAGATTTCTCTAAGTGTTGGCACCTCGTAATACAGTGACAGTAAAGAAAATCGAAGTCATAATTCATTCCCAAGACGGATTCAGAAACTTTTTAGCGACGCTAGCAGTTATCACCTTCATATACCTACTACCGTATATTATACGGATAAAATCGAGTTATGAATGATTCAACTATAATGACACCGATTCAAGATAGTAATAACGATGTCAGATAGCACCAGGAACATTTCTCTCTACAAGCAACATGCGACCTCGGAATCACATCTTTTCGTTGACGTAACAAACTGTAAGAACTGATTTCTCAAGCTCTCACCGACTCTAGGCTGTCACCGACTTCCCGATTTCCTTCTGTCGTCTACCGACGCGAATCGCCTACTGACGTTATACTTCATCTCGAATGTTACTGAGTTCATCAATACCGAAGCAAGTGACAAGGCGCCCACGCGACCTCCAACCACTCGTCGGTGTTATGCCGATTGCCGAGGAGACTTATGATAGTCGCAATACTTTGACTTGTCCAGTCGTTCCTGGGGTATCTTGACTGGCCTGGGTTCGGGTAAAATTCCTTTTCCCTTTAATTCTTCATAAATAGTCACGGCCCCGGCTGAGAAAACGGTTTGATAGCCGGACTTGAGATTGTTTCTATACTTCTTCTGGGCTGCTTTCACTTCAGGAGAATTGTAATCTTCTTTGGAGGGACCTCTGAATGGAGGCCTCCCCGGTTTTTCACCAAATGATTTCTTATTCTTTTTCGGTCCACCAGATTCGGACTTTTGTTCCTTCGAGGAGAAGCTAAAATCGGGAATCGACCTCGACTCTTCGGCAATAATATGTTGTTGTGCTCGGGAGAGGAATTCTTAAAAAGTACTTGGTTTATTCCTACAAAGGGTCCACCGGAACATGGAATTCAGTTTTAGTCCAGCTTTGGCGGTGACTAACAACGTTTCTGGATGACAAGGTTCCATATTCTGAACTCTCTCATTAAAATGAGCGACATATTCCTTTACACTTTCATCGTCTCGTTGAGTGATATTCGCAATAGACTCCATTGGAATTAGACAAACCTGGGCCCCGATAAAATGCGAACGAAATGCCGATCTAAGTTGCTGCCATTTCCATATGGAGTGCGGAGGCAATGAGTGGTACCACTTTTGTGCTCGAGGCCCCAGGGTGAGAGAAAACATCCGGCATCGTAGAGCATGGGTTGCACCGTGAAGATCCATCCATGATGTATAATGTCTGAGGTGTGCATCAGGATCCGAGGTCCCATCGTACAATCCGATTTGAGGGACTTTCACTTTTTTGGGTATAGGATCCATAGTCAGCTCGGGGGCCAAAGGTGATTCAACTTCCATGTATACATGACTCGGTTTCGAGGGCTGAAAATTCGGTGGTGGTCGCACGTGGGTTGCACGTCGAGCTTCAAGTTCGAGTTCAGTAACTCTTCTCCTCAGCATCTCGATTTCTGAATTCTCACGTCGGTTAAGACAATTTATCTCGATTTGTTGACGCAAGTTGGGAAGATTGTCAGGTTGTTGGGGTATCGGTTGAGCAGGAGCGGCGGCTCTCCGAGCATGTCCTGGATGACTTTCGGCCGTCACTTCCTGTAGATTGTTTCCGTCCGATGGCGGTGCTAATCTCGCCGGTGGACCTTGATGATTATTGTCTCGAGGGTGAGAAGTGGCGTGTGAAGCGGCATGATTATTGTCGTTTCTTTGGGGCGGTTGTACGCCTTGCTGGACGGGTTCAATTGGATTTACAAATGGCCCCGGAGGAGCGCTTGATATACTGGGAATAACTTGTGCTAACAAGCGGTGATTTCTTTAGCAATTTCTGGGTTCTGAATAACCGCCGCTAAATCTGGTGTCCTTGGAATATTAGTGACTCGTCCTGTAGGCTGATTCACAGGTGCATTGTTGACTCGTCCTGTAGGCTGATTCACAGGTGCATTGTTGACTCGTCCTGTGGGTTGGTTGGGATTTATTGCGCTCCCTCTGGTCGTGGGATGATCTTGTCCTGACTGAGACATGGTCTGAAACACAGGAATAACGGTGGCAGAGTTGTGGTTGTCGTCTACACGTCGAAGATTAACCTCAAATACTTATGAGGCCCTCCTTACAGCGCCAAACTGTTGTCGTATGGATTTGTAACAACATCATTAACGTAAAGTTTACATAATTCAAGAAAATCAGTAATGATAATTGCGGAACTTTATTAATTGATATGTGGGCGGTGTGTTCGTAACCGAAGTGGAGATTGTACCAAGTTCTAAAAAAATCGAACCCCCCTCCGCTGAGGGAATTTCGGTCTATATATAGTAACCTTTTTGTTATACATTGTTTGAGGTCTTCAGTAATTCAAAATTCGTACAAAAAGTAGCTTTAGTTGGGCGGTTAGGACGGCTGGACCCACGATCATCATGACGTTGGGCACGAAACGTAAGAAGGTCGCATGGGCGCCTTGTCACCTGCTTTGGTACTGGTGAACTCGGTTATATCCGAGGTTTGTCGCTGCATCGGTAGACGGTCTGCGTCGACAGACGGTAGAAGGAATTCGGGAAGTCAGTGACAGCCTGAAGCCGGAGAGAGCTTAGGAAATCGGTTTTGGCAGTTCGTCACGTCGGTGAGAAGCCGCGGTTTTGAGGTCACATGTTATTTGTAAAAGAAGAACGTTCCTAGAGCTATCCAACGTCTTTATTATTATCTTGAATCGGCGTCATAAAGGTTGAATCATTCATAACTCGATTTTATCCGAATAATCCACGAATTACCAAGTCGGTGGTCAACAGGATACTCATGAGATAAGGAGAGATCAAGAGAAGATCATCATGTAAGGAAAGAAGATCTTATGAGAGAAAAGAAGAGTTCTAATGCCACTATGGGACTTTTGATAAACTTGGAAGGAAATCAAGAATCTTTAGAAGACTCCACACGAAGGAAATTGTATAAATACTCACCTTGAAGATCGAAGTAGGGTTGCTGAGATTATCACTTACACACGCCACCTTCGAGCTTCGAGTTTTTGTGCTTACATTTTTATTTTTGATTCAGTTCTTTGTACACTCGGACATCGAAGAATTGAGATCATTTTTGATTGTGTTTTCTTTATTTCGATTCAGATATTAGTGATCTACACTTAGGGAGTAAGTGTTAAGAAATAAGTCCACGGGCGTAGCCAGAAAAGTAGTTGATAGGTTTGTTCATTGTAACACCCCGCTCATCAGAGTAACTTTTTCGCAACTTTTACTTCGAAAATACTTATAACTCTTTCGAAATATTTTGCGACTAACTCGAGATGCTACTCAAACTCATCTTCTTTAAAATCCATTTATCTTTAAACTTTTTGTCTAATACTTCTCTAGAAATTAAAAAAAAAAAAAAACAGATTTCCTTTAAACTTGCATTTAATTGACCATATTCATAATTCTAGAATTGGTAAAAACTTGAAATCTGAAATTTATTAAAAATGCAAGTTCAATACTTAATGTACATAGCGGAAATACTTAATGTACATAGCGGAAATACTTAAAAACATGGTTTATTATACAGACATATCAAAAACTCAATAAATGTCCACATGAAATAAGTGCACGACCATCACCACCACATCTCGAGCTCACACCTCCGGCCCGACCCTGTTACCTGAAAAACACAATGGGGGTGAGTATTGATCCTCTTGTACCCCGAAATCACCCATACTAAAGTAAACAGCAATAATAATACAATATCATGATCTTTGGTATATATCTGGACTGGAAATCTATTCCAGTAACTTAAACTGAATCTGGCCGATATTTGATCGGATACTTGTGCACAATCTGATGGATATTTCTCAAGGCAACTCAAACGGCCTCCATCAGAACTTAGGATATACTCTGAGACAACTGAATGCCTCCTCATCCCAAGCGTATAAACTTAAACTGTATACATACCTCGAACATGATATCAATATTATACTCAATGTAATACCCAGTCTGGGTCCCCACCTTTCTCCTTTGAAAAATCGTAAGTGTTGATCTCGAATAGCTAACTCCTCAAGCTACATAAAAATATATAAACAAATATACTAAGTACTATGCTCGTACACTCAATAAGATGCTCGGATTCTCAACTCTTTCTGATAACTTATCCAAATCTTATAAAATTTCAATATTCATGCTATTGCTCAAACTTAACTTTTCTTGATCTTTTACTCAATCAAATACTTAACTCATCATATATCATATCTCCCAAATCTTATATATTGGCTTATACTCATTTTTCACTTAATTAACTTGAAAGTGAAAATAAACTCAAATCATACTCAACTTTTAATCATAATATTAATATGTGAGATTTAAAACAATCTTTATAAAATTGTATACTCAAAATATTAAACAAAACTTTGTCAAATTTTTCATCACTTATATGAGAATTATTCATAATAATCTCATTTAAACAACTTGAACATATCATGAATATTCTTGCATATAAACTCATCTTTACCTATATGCCATCTAATTATCTCAACTTATTCATTTCTCATCTTCAAATCATGAAATTTAACAGTCATAATCTCAACTCATAATTAGACATGTCATAAAAATTTCATAATTTTAGCATGCATATACATCAAGTTATTAGAATTTGAAGTTACAACTAAAACATTGAACATAAAATTCAGCATACATGTTCATCTTCAAATCTCTATAACTTAAGTTATACTATGCCAAATAACTTAATTCTTGTTCTCATGTACTCCTCTTTTACACATTAATTACTCATTTAAATCATACTTCTCCAGATTATTCATATCTTCACCAACATCTCATCAAATCAAGTACATATATCATATAATTGATCTTGAACAACTTTAACTCTTTGTATTCATATAATCAATTATAAATTTAACTTCTCAATCATCATATACATACTTATAAACATCTAAACTTATTATCAAAGTATGAACTTAAGCATAAAACTTTAAGATAAGTAAATTACCTCCTTCTTGCTAGAATCGTAACTTGATTCTTCACTTCTAAATTCTTCACTTCTTCACAATTTCTACTACTTATCTCTCTTACACTCTTATATATCTTTTGGTACTTTTCTTTGGTCTGAGAACTCTGATTTTTAGGCCTCTATATATAGGCACAAATTGGCAAGACATCATAATGGAGTGAAGAAATGAACAAAATAAACAATTTAAACTTATAAACTTAATTAATCATAAACTATTTTATGATTAACTTGTATTCTTATCTAAACATAATTAATCATAAAAAAATGGCCTCTATCTATAGCTATAAATGAGCTTTTTGGTAGATAAAACTTATTCCACCAAGTTTAATAAAATTCTCACAAATTGTTGAAAACAAATGCTAACTTAAAGACTTAGCAAAAATTTGTTGTGATTTTCTCATCTCATTCTCACCAATTGATGACCAAAATTTCATGCTTAATGTGATGTAATTGATTCCATATATTATTGAAAAATATCACCATTCATCATATAAAAATTTTTGGAACAAAATAATAAAAATAATAAAAATCATCCTTTTTTTATTACTTATGCATTTTCTTTCAAAATGGCTGATTTTTAAAACTCTTTTACTGAAAAGTAATGCTCATATATTGTCTTGGATCATGCTAATAAACCGAGAATAATACAATTTACGGAACTCAATTCGGACTTAAACCGAACGATTACCGTAAAACTGAAAATTCTAAAATTTAAATTCTTTACTCACAGTTTTTCTTCAATTTAATGAACATATTGCTTCTTAGGATCTAATATAATTATCTTGAAATATTCTACTTTTACAGAACCACATTCGGACTTAAACCGAACGATTACCATAAAACCGAAAATTCTAAAAATTTCAGTTTTTCTTAAAATAATTTAAATAGACTATAATGTCTAAATAAATTTTCTCACTTCTTTAAACATTTATCACTTAAATGTTCAAGAAATAATTACCATCAATTTATAAAAGGACAATTTGCAGATAACTATTCAAAACGTATTTATGATGACGGATGAATATGGTAAAAGCTAATCACATCAACTTTGAAAGGCAAAAACAAATATCTAGCCAAAATTAGTGGCTATAGAATTGGCATTTTTTTTTTTAATTTATTGCGGACGAAACAAAAGCAACAGTTGATTATCCAAAATTATGATTATTGAAAAGTAAAAAGAATAGCTACGAAATTTTCATTTATTAATATTTTTTTAAATTTATTTAAATGCATAATTAATATATAGATAGATAGTTAATAATTTAAATTACTTTATAAAAGAAAATCAATATTTTTCAGTTAATTGTTTCTTAGTTTAAATAAAGAAAGCTTATGTTACATAAATTTTCTATCGAT